>CM068304.1:15807822-16108873 GCA_034768395.1 Linum lewisii
TAGATATGAATTTAATTGTATTTGTAGTAGGTTGAAGGGGAAAAGGAAACCCCAAGATTAATCTAATTATATATATATGATCCCTTTACTATTGTTTACAACCCCCCTTATAAGTTTATTTCAGAATTTTTTTTTTTTTCTACTGTTTCATGTAAAATTTTTTTCTTTGGCCCTTTGGGTTTTTCTTGTTAAATTTTAACACCCTTTTCTTCATTTGCCCTTTACATGGGCCTAAGGGTTCTTTGTTTATACAACCCGGGGGCCCGTCCCTTTGGGCTAACAATGTTTCGTTTTTCCGATCATAAAATTTTTGTATTAGATCATTGCCATGGGGTTTTGGGTTCATATCCAAGAGTGATCCAGTGCGAACAAATCAAGTTTGATTAAAAGGGGGTCAACCCCCTAATTATTTGGGCCCCCAAAAAACTTTTTTTTTGATGGAGGGGGAAACCAATCTACCCCTTTTACAAAAAGGGCATAATAATGTACCCCCAAATGGGCAAAAAGGTCAATCCATTGGAAAGCTAAGAGGTTTTTTCCATCATACCCTTTTGTTTAGTCAAACCCGGGGGAAAAGGTTAGCTTTTAATGACAACAAGACATCTACAGTTTCCCATTCCTATTTGTTTTTAATTTTTTGTTTTTTTCCCCCTTTTTAATTTTTATATGAATTTTAATTGTATTGTAGTAGTGTCATAGAAGGGAAAAAAGAAAAAAAAAAATTTTGTTTTTTGGGGGCCCCCCAAAGAAAAATTTTTTTCTTTTTTTTTTTTTTGGAGGAAAACTTTCTCCCCATTTTATAAAACACCAAAAAACTAATTTTTTAAAAACCCCCGGGGGAACCCCCAAAATGGGTTTTTTTTGGTTTTTTTCATTGGAAAGTTTAAAAGAAGAGTTCCCTTTCCATTTTTAAAAATTTTCCTTGTTCCCTTCCCCAGGGGGCTCAAAAACCCCGGAAAAAAGGGGGGGTTTTTAAAATTTTGGAAAAAAGGGGGAAAAAAATAAAAAAAAAATTACACGGATTTCGATTCCATTTAGTTTTGAATCTTAGTTTTTTTCTTTTTTTTTAATTTAGATATGAATTCTTAATTGTATTATTGTAGTGTCATAGAAGGACATAGAGAATCCCTAAGATTAATCTAATTATATATATATGATACATTGTACTCATTGTTTCACAACCTCCCTTGATTAAAGATTATTATTTCAGAACTTTTGTCTTTCTTCTACTAGCTTTAGCATGTAAATTCTTTAGCTCTTAGGCCTTGGTTTATCATTGTTCAAGTTAATCACCCTTTTCTTCATTGCACCATTCTACTATGGACACTAAGGGTTCTTTGTTATATACAACCAGGGGTCCAAGTACTCTGCGTCTAATCTAAGGTCGACTCGTTGTTCCTGATCACTCAACTTATAGTATTATGATCATCTGCCCATGGCTAATAGCAGATTCATATCCGAATGACGTGATCCTAGTGCGACCTAAAGACATCAAGTTCTGATTAAAAGGTGGATCTAGCCTCCTAAGTTATTGGGCCCCAAGAAACTAGCTTTCGTTGTTGATGGAGGAAAACTCAATCTACCCCGTTTTTTCTAAAAAAGGACATAACTAATGATACCGAAGCCCAAATGGTGCAAGGTCAAGTCCATTGGAAAGCTAATGAGACGTTTTTCCATGCATACCTTGTTCGCTTCTAGACTCAACCGGAAAAAGGAGTTATGACATTTTGAAGTGACAACAAGACATCTACACGGATTTGTTCCTATTTAGTTTAGAATCTTAGTTTGTTTCTTCCTTTTTAATTTAGATATGAATTCTTATTGTATTAGTAGTAGTGTCATAAAGGACATAGAGAAGTCCCTAAGATTAATCTAATTATATATAATAGAATCACTTGTACTCATTGTTTCACAAACCTCCCTTGATTAAAGATTATTTTTCAGAACTTTTTGTCTTTCTTCTACTAGCTTTAGCATGTAAATGCTTAGCTCTTAGGCCTGGTTTATCATTGTTCAAGTTAATCACCCTTTTCTTCATTGCACCATTCTACTATGGACACTAAGGTTCTTTGTTATATACAACAGCGGGTCCAAGTACTCTGCGTCTAATCTAAGGTCGACTCGTTGTTCCTGATCACTCAACTTATAGTATTATGATCATCTGCCCATGGCTATAGACGATTCATATCCGAATGACGTGATCCTAGTGCGACCTGAACAGACATCAAGTTCTGATTAAAGGTGGATCTAAGCCTCCCTAAGTTACTTGGGCCCAAAGAAACTAGCTTTCGTTGTTGATGGAGGAAAACTCAATCTACCCGTTTTACTAAAACGGACATAACTAATGATACGAAGCCCAAATGGTGCAAGGTCAAGTCCATTGGAAAGCTAATGAGACGTTCTTTCCATGCATACCTTGTTCGCTTCTAGACTCAACCGGAAAAGGAGTTATGACATTTTGAAGTGACAACAAGACATCTACACGGATTTCGATTCTATTTAGTTTAGAACTCTTAGTTTGTTTCTTCCTTTTTAATTTAGATATGAATTCTTAATTGTATTAGTAGTAGTGTCATAGAAGGACATAGAGAATCCCTAAGATTAATCTAATTATATATATATGATCATTGTACTCATTGTTTCACAACCTCCTTGATTAAGATTATTATTTCAGAACTTTTGTTCTTTCTTGCTACTAGCTTTAGCATGTAAATGCTTAGCTCTTAGGCCTTGGTTTATCATTGTTCAAGTTAATCACCCTTTTCTTCTTGCACCATTCTACTATGGACACTAAGGGTTCTTTGTTATATACAACCAGCGGGTCCAAGTACTGCGTCTAATCTAAGGTCGACTCGTTGTTCTGATCACTCAACTTATAGTATTATGATCATTGCCCATGGCTATAGACGATTCATATCGAATGACGTGATCCTAGTGCGACTAACAGACATCAAGTTCTGATTAAAGGTGGATCTAAGCCTCCCTAAGTTACTTGGGCCCCAAAGAAACTAGCTTTCGTTGTTGATGGAGGAAAACTCAATCTACCCCGTTTTACTAAAACGGACATAATAATGATACCGAAGCCCAAATGGTGCAAGGTCAAGTCCATTGGAAAGCTAATGAGACGTTCTTTCCATGCATACCTTGTTCGCTTCTAGACTCAACCGGAAAAGGAGTTATGACATTTTGAAGTGACAACAAGACATCTACACGGATTTCGATTCCTATTTAGTTTAGAACTCTTAGTTTGTTTCTTCCTTTTTAATTTAGATATGAATTCTTAATTGTATTAGTAGTAGTGTCATAGAAGGACATAGAGAATCCCTAAGATTAATCTAATTATATATATATGATACATTGTACTCATTGTTTCAC
Source organism: Linum lewisii (assembly GCA_034768395.1). Taxonomy (NCBI): domain Eukaryota; kingdom Viridiplantae; phylum Streptophyta; class Magnoliopsida; order Malpighiales; family Linaceae; genus Linum; species Linum lewisii. The sequence continues at coordinate 15,811,198 of CM068304.1, forward strand.
AACCTCCCTTGATTAAAGATTATTATTTCAGAACTTTTGTCTTTCTTCCTACTAGCTTTAGCATGTAAATGCTTAGCTCTTAGGCCTTGGTTTATCATTGTTCAAGTTAATCACCTTTTCTTCATTGCACCATTCTACTATGGACACTAAGGGTTCTTTGTTATATACAACCAGCGGGTCCAAGTACTCTGCGTCTAATCTAAGGTCGACTCGTTGTTCCTGATCACTCAACTTATAGTATTATGATCATCTGCCATGGCTATAGACGATTCATATCCGAATGACGTGATCCTAGTGCGACCTAAACAGACATCAAGTTCTGATTAAAAGGTGGATCTAAGCCTCCTAAGTTACTTGGGCCCCAAAGAAACTAGCTTTCGTTGTTGATGGAGGAAAACTCAATCTACCCCGTTTTACTAAAACGGACATAACTAATGATACCGAAGCCCAAATGGTGCAAGGTCAAGTCCATTGGAAAGCTAATGAGACGTTCTTTCCATGCATACCTTGTTCGCTTCTAGACTCAACCGGAAAAGGAGTTATGACATTTTGAAGTGACAACAAGACATCTACACGGATTTCGATTCCTATTTAGTTTAGAACTCTTAGTTTGTTTCTTCCTTTTTAATTTAGATATGAATTCTTAATTGTATTAGTAGTAGTGTCATAGAAGGACATAGAGAATCCTAAGATTAATCTAATTATATATATATGATACATTGTACTCATTGTTTCACAACCTCCCTTGATTAAAGATTATTATTTCAGAACTTTTGTCTTTCTTGCTACTAGCTTTAGCATGTAAATGCTTAGCTCTTAGGCCTTGGTTTATCATTGTTCAAGTTAATCACCCTTTTCTTCATTGCACCATTCTACTATGGACACTAAGGGTTCTTTGTTATATACAACCAGCGGGTCCAAGTACTCTGCGTCTAATCTAAGGTCGACTCGTTGTTCCTGATCACTCAACTTATAGTATTATGATCATCTGCCCATGGCTATAGACGATTCATATCCGAATGACGTGATCCTAGTGCGACCTGAACAGACATCAAGTTCTGATTAAAAGGTGGATCTAAGCCTCCCTAAGTTACTTGGGCCCCAAAGAAACTAGCTTTCGTTGTTGATGGAGGAAAACTAAATCTACCCCGTTTTGCTAAAACGGACATAACTAATGATACCGAAGCCCAAATGGTGCAAGGTCAAGTCCATTGGAAAGCTAATGAGACGTTCTTTCCATGCATACCTTGTTCGCTTCTAAACTCAACCGGAAAAGGAGTTATGACATTTTGAAGTGACAACAAGACATCTACACGGATTTCGATTCCTATTTAGTTTAGAACTCTTAGTTTGTTTCTTCCTTTTAAATAACTATCTTACTAGAGCAAGATAGATCATATTCCACAGGGTTTCTTCTAATTGTTTACTCAAAGAAGCTAACAAATATTCAGGTTTAAATCAAGTTGCGTGGTGTGAGTTCCACGACTTCTAATCTATTAAGCAAGGGAAATGGAATTGAATTAAAAGACATTAATTGATTGAGGTTTGGTTACGATTGACAGACAAAAGTTTAGACTCGAATCCCCCTAAGATTACCAAGGCATTGGCGATCACAAAAACGACAACATTTCAATCCTAATTCATTCAGTTCTTAAACACCATCATAGCTCCTTACCCTTAAGTCTCTAAGTTCGTGAATGTCTGCTCTATCGAACTAGCTACCAAGATTAATTAACCGTCCGTGCGTTCACTTCTGCAACGGATAAATAATTGGTGCACCTGATTGATTCTAATGAGTTATTCTTGAAACAGATTAACCCTAAACGGTTCCTACGAGAGGCATGATTCCATTGAATAGGTTAATTAATTGATTTGAAGTTCTAAAGCAAGGCGGACGTTCGCCATCTATCCTTATATTAACAGGAAAACTAATCTAGGTGATCAAGCTAGAAAAGAAACACTAATTAAGAACAAATCAATTATGAATAAGAAATTGATTGAATTAAGATCTAATTACCATCGATCTGTGACCACTTTAAAGACCTAGGACACTTAGGGTTCATCTAATCTAAGCTCAAAGGGTTTAGCTACTCATATCCAAAATAAGAGAATAAAAAAAAATCTTAGAATTCATCTCAGAAAGGAGAAACAGAGAAGATCTGGAAAACCTAATTGCGATGATTCCTGGAAGCTTCGATCTCGAGAAAATCTTCAACTCCTAGCTGCGAGCACCTCCGAAAATGTAAAACTACGTAATAATCTATACGGGAACTCCAATATACGCTCTAACCTCTCTCCTATGGGTGTGGAAAGTCTGAAAAACGAGACCTCCACAAGTTGGGGCTGAAAGGCTTCTTATATAGGCTCTTCTCCAAATCTGACCCGGAATAGGCCATAGTTTTCGCCAAATTTTTTTTCTTATGAGTGGTGTTACTCATCCTCATTCATTAAATGAAACTGCCTTCTCAAATGAGAGAAACAGTAGAGTTCAGTACAACCATACTCAAACTAAAGATGTAGAAAAGAGAATTACTATAAACCATAACTTTAGAAGAACCGGTCATGGACCTTACATCTTGCAAAATTAACTATGCGAGCTCCTTCGCAGGGATAGCACGAGTCCCATGAGTTCTGCAACATCTCTCTCTCCATGCATGATAAACAATTGCTCGCCATTTAAACCACAGGGGTAATCTCCCACCAAGTGTGTCAGAAAAATGAAGAAGCCCCTCAATCGAATCCGCCCAGCTAACATGGGAAAAGCTTATACCGTTTGGAAGATGGAAAAATATTCTTACCTGTAGAGTATAATCACAATTCAGAAAGATATGCTCTTGAGTCTCATCTTCAATGTTGCAACGCACACACAAGGAAGAACAAGTTAGTCCCCATTTCAAGAGTTTGTCTCTCGTACTCAGTTTGTCAAGCATTAGCAACCAACAAATGAAGGAGTGTCATGGAATTGTAGGAGGTTTCCAAACTAACTCCACTAATTCACAGTAGGGTAAGCAGGACGGAGAGATGACCAGAAAGTGAAAGTAGAGAATGTTCCCATCAACTTGCCATCCCAAAGAGGGTCACCATCTGCATCGAAAGAAATAAAATGGCGAACCGCATCTCTACCTTTTAATAGTCTATTCCAAACCCAGGAGTAATTCTGAGAGGATTTGCAATCCCAGATAGTCTTGCAACGAGTTCTATAATATGAAACCCAGGCCACCCATAATGACCCCCCGGGCAATAAGCTCCCATATATGGCGAGTTAAGCTGGCTAAATTCCAACTACCAAGATCCTTTGTGATGTAATCCTACCTACCTGCCCCGGTGCCAACATTTATTCCTACACCCCACTAGGGACACCAACCAGGGGTAGAAGCTTAGGGCCATACAAGAAACGCTTGGAGCCTAGGCATGCTCACAACCGGGCCCTACAAAGGTTCCTCAAGCCAAGGTACATGACTAAATTCAAGCACAGGTCCTCCCCAGCAGCTAGGCAAGCAAGAATATTGGTCAGGCCACACCAGGCACTGATGTTGGCCAAGGCCCAAAATCCAGGCCCCGGACCTAGCCTAGGGCTAAGCCTAAGGTAACCGTTAGGCCCTATATCAAAGGGCACGAGCCATGAGGGCAGGGACAAGCCCCGGGATCCCATTGAAGCATTTCTGGAGGAGCATTGGAGGAAAAAAGCTGAAGGCTTGGCTAGAAAGAACAGGAGCCCGATGACAAGCCCCGCCACGGGCCCCGGACTAGGCCCCCGGTCAGATGTCCCAAGCCCCAGGACTGCACCAACGCCTGAAGACCCCCTGGAAGCCTTCCTAAAGAGTTGGACAAGATAGAATCTCGAAGGCTTGGCCAGATTTGCCAAAGGCCGAGAGTCGGGCCCGAATCCGGGCACGATGCAGGATGGACCTGGGCCGAGCCAACAATTGGCTCAAGCCTTTTGGGAAATTCCATGGGCCCTGGACACTTTGAAGCCCCAGGAGGTGAATTTGGAGGATAATTGAAGGAGGAGCCACGTAATGAAAAACTCATACATGATCTGGGCCCAAGCATGCACTCCGATCGTGTTCAGGATTCCTCTCTGAACAAGGAGCCTTGATGCCATGGTCTGAAGACTGTGTTTCCAAGTCCTCCTAGGGTTGGGACACGCGAAGGAACATAATCTGATCTAGAATCTGGACTACACCCATAGCCAAGAAGGACACGGATTCCTGCCTAGCTATGGTTTCTTTGATTTTGCCGGTTTTACTATTTAGGGTTTTTTCTTGTTTTCCAAGACTCTTTAGGATTTTGATTTATGTTTCCTTTCTAGTTTTGAATAAGTAGGAATAATTTAGTCTTTTAAATGTCCTAGTTAGACTTTAGTGTATTTTATTAATCAATTGGTAAATAGTTATTTAGGAGGATTAGGAGAGCTTATTCACTAACTCCTCCCTATAAATTAAGGCCGCCGACCTTCATTGTTCTTTAGACTTTATGAATAATAAACCCCCTTTTTTAGAACTTTGTTCTAAACCCTTCAAGTATTTGCTAGTTGCATTGCTTAAGGTTTGGCTTATCATCAAGAGCAGCCATCTCTTGAAGTGGCGCCTTCGACATTGATACTTCTAGTTCCTAGCTCCTTTATAGATAGTGGGTCAAAGTCTGATTCCATCTCGGTTCCATAGATTCAACACGTTGCTAGGAGATCAACTTGCGGTGGTTAGGGTCGTGATGTGATCCTACCTACCTGCCCTGGTGCCAACATCTATTCTTACACCCCACCAAGGTCCCCATCCAGAGGTCGACGCCTACGACCCTACAAAAAACGCCTAGCGCCTAGGCAAGCTCACAACCGGGCCCTATAAAGGTTCTTCAAGCCAAGGTACGTGACTAAATTCAGACTCATACCCCCTAGCAGCTATGCAAGCTAGGATATCAGTTAGGCCACGCCAGGCACTAATGCTGGCCAAGGCCCCAAATCCAGGCCCTAAGCCGAGCCTAGGGCCACCTATAGGCCCTAGATCGAAGGACACGAGCTAGGAAGCCAAGGATAAGCCTAGGAATCCCCTTGAAGCATTTCTGGATGAACGCCGAAGGAAAAGGGAGGAAAGCTTGGCCAGAAAGACCAGAAGCCTAGAGCCAAGCCCCCCCACGGGCCCCAGACGAACCCTAGCACCAGGGCTAGGCCCCCGGACAGATCCCCCGAGCCCGAAGCCTGCACCAGCGTTTGAAGATCCCATGGAAGCATTCCTGAAGGACTGGCTGAGGCAAAAAATCGAAGGCATGGCCAGATTTGCCAAAGGCCGAGAGACCAGCCTACCCCGAGCACTAGGCCCGAGTCTGGGCACGATGCCGGAGCGATCTGGGCCGAGCCAACGATTGGCTAAGGCCTTTCAGGAAATTCCAAGGGCCATGGATACCATGATGTACCAGGAACCACCTCCAACAAGTGGAGCTACATTTGGAGGAGATTTGAGGGAGGAGCCACGTGAAGATCAGCCCGTACACGATCCGGGCCCAAGGATGTGAGCCAATCGGGCTCAGGATTCCCATCCGGGCTAGGAATACTTGAGGCCACGAACTGAGGACCGTGATTCCATGTCCTCCTAGGACTAGGACACGCGGAGGAACATAATCCGGGTCAGAATCCAGCCTACACGTGCGCCGCCGCCACTAATCTGAGCCGGAGCTGGATTCCTGCCCGGCCTAGGGTTTCTCCAGTTTTGTCAGTTTACTAATTGGGGTTTATTACTTGTTTTCCAAGACTCTTGAGGATTTTTAGTTATGTTTCCCTTTTAGTTTCGAATAAGTGGGAATAATTTAGTCCTTTTTAGGCTTTAGTTTATTTTAATACTTGTTTAGGAAGTAGTTTTTGAGGAGGATTAGGAGAGCTTGTTCCCTAACTCCTCCCTATAAACTAAGGCTGCCGACCACCCTTGTAATCACAACTTGAATTGATAAACCCCCTTTTTTCAGAACTTTGTTCTAAACCCTTCGAGTATTTTCTTGTTGCATTGCTTAAGGTTCGACTTATCATTAAGAGCATCCATCTCTTGAAGTGGCGTCATCGACTTGATACTTGTGGTTCCTAGCTCCCCTTATAGCTAGAGGGTCAAAGTCCTAATCCTCCCCAGTTCCATAGGTTTAGAGACGTTGCTAGGAGATCAGCTTGTGGTGTTCAAGGGTCGTCTGTCCCGGTTGTAGCGGTTCACATAAGTTGGTATCAGAGCACGGTTCAACACTAGGACCAACTCTATCCCAGTTTCTAGGTTCACTCTTGGATCCATATCTTTACTTTTCCTTGTTCTTAGAAAATTGGTTCACAAAATCCCCATCAATTTCAATTTCTTGTATTAAGTTTTCGTGTAAGGCAATCAAAAGCTGGTGGCCATTAAAATCCATCAAGAAAATATCAAAAGGCTAAGAACAGGAAAGAAAGCAAGGCCACCCTTGCCAAGTTATTTCCTTTCGTTGTAAGTTTTCTTTTAAAAGAGGGGATATAAAATAGATTATGCTTGCGTATACTAACCATGGCAGACGAAAGAATCAACAATTTGGAAGGTCGGATGAACAACGTCGGTGGAGTTCTAGATAAAATTCAAGAAGCCCTAGTCAGGCTTCAAGGAAAAGACGACCATGAGGAGTATGAAGAAGGCCCCCATGATGAGCTCAACTGAAGGGCTAGAAGGTTAGTGCAGGATATTGATGATGACATGAGCAGCCTCAAGCTCACAATTCCCAAATTTTTCGGCAAGGCCAATGTTGACAAGTACATAGATTGGGAAAGAAGCATGGAGGACTTCCTAGAATGCCACCACTATTCAGAGAGAAAGAATGTAACCGTGGCTACTCTTGAGTTTACTGACTATGCTGCTCTATGGTGGAGTCAAGTTAGAAGATAGGTTCTAAGAGATAAGGAGGAACCTATTGTTACATGGAGAGACCTCAAAAGAAGGATAAGGAAGCGGTTTGTACCGGCTTCCTACACCCGAGACTTGCATAGCGCAATTCAAACTTTGAAGTGAGGTACCATGTCGGTGAAGGAATACAACAAAGAAATCGAGATGCTGGTGACAAGAATTGACTTGAAGGAGAAGGAGGAGACCAGGATAGCTAGGTTTATAGGAGGCCTACACCTGGACATCATAAACCAAGTCAACATACTCAACTATGTTGACTATGAAGGCTTGATAGTTGTGGCCCTCCGAATAGAGAGAGAGATGAAGCGAGGCTATGGGAGGAGGCCCAACCCACCTTCCAACAGCACGTGGAGAGGGAGTTCAAGTGCTGTCAATCCTCCATGGAAGCCAGGACAGCCCCAGAGCACCGGGCCCTGATCGAGCCCTAACACTAAAGATTCGGCACCACGGGTAACCCCTACTTAAAAAATCCTTCTGTTCAGAATTCTGACCCACGTCCTAGTGGAATTATATGTTTTAAATGCCAAGGAAGAGGCCATGTATCTAGGGACTGCCCAAATCAATGGACCATGGTGCTTAGAGAAGGAGAAATCAAAACTGATGATGAGAAGGATGAAAAGATGGAGGAAGAAGAGGCTGAGTCTGCGGAAAGGGGAGGAAGTACAACAAGCTAGACTGGAGAAGTTTTCAGGCATGTTCTTACGTGCCCTAGATCCAGAGCCAAGAATTCGGCCCAGCTTCGGAGCCTGCGCTCTGCTAAGCCCTAACACCAGCGCCCGGCTCAGCCCCGACACCAGCGCCCGACCCACCACGGTGCGAGCGCCCAACCTAGCCTCGGTGCCAACGCCATGCCCGGCGCCAGTGCCAGCGCCCTGCCCAGCCCCGAAGCCAGCGCTCTGCTCAACCTCGGCGCCAGCGCCCCACCCAGCCCTAGAGCCAGTGCCCAACCCAGCCCCGGTGCTAGCGCACTGCCCCGCCCCGGCTACAACATGAGGTTGTTCCCCACCACCTATTGAGGGATTCTCCAATTGAGAGAAACGAGCACATGGCTCTGAATAAAGAAGAAGGTGTCCAGATCGAAGAGGAGGAAGAGGCTGACTTGGGGATAGATGAAATCTTCTCACACATGTCTTCCCCAAACCTTGATATCCTCGTGGATAGTCCTTCTGAAGTAGACAGCATGGACACCAACAGACAGAGCTTAGAAGACCCTAAGCCTTGGTCTTAAACATGTTCTAATGATGTCTCAAGTCTAGGAGACCACGACGAGTCTCCCTAGCCATGACCACACAGGTAACAGAGATCTGGAGAGGATTGTTGAGTGCACAACGTGAGCAGGAGCTGGATTCAAGGACGAATCCAAAGCAAGAAGAGGTGGATGATGTGATCCTACCTACCTGCCCCGGTGCCAACATTTATTCCTACACCCCACCAGGGTCCCCAACCAGAAGCCGACGCCTAGGGCCCTACAAGAAATGCCTAGCACCTAGGAAAGCTCACAATCGGGCCCTACAAAGGTCCTCAAGCCAAGGTACGTGACTAAATTCAGACTCAGGCCCCCAGTAGCCAGGCAAGCCAGGATATCAGTCAGGACACGCTAGGTACTAATGCTAGCCAAGGCCCCAAATCTAGGCCGCGGGCTGAGCCTAGGGATTCTCCAATTGAGAGAAACGAGCACATGGCTCTGAATAAAGAAGAAGGTGCCCAGATCGAACAGGAGGAAGAGGCTGACTTGGGGATAGATGAAATCTTCTCACACATGTCTTCCCCAAGCCTTGATATCCTCGTGGATAGTCCTTCTGAAGTAGACAGCATGGACACCAACAGACAGAGCTTAGAAGACCCTAAGCCTTGGTCTTAAACATGTTCTAATGATGTCTCAAGTCTGGGAGACCACGACGAGTCTCCCCTAGCCATGACCACACAGGTAACAGAGATCTGGAGAGGATTGTTGAGTGCACAACGCGAGCAGGAGCTGGATTCAAGGACGAATCCAAAGTAAGAAGAGGTGGATGATGTGATCCTACCTACCTGCCCCGGTGCCAACATTTATTCCTACACCCCACCAGGGTCCCCAACCAGAAGCCGACGCCTAGGGCCCTACAAGAAACGCCTAGCGCCTAGGAAAGCTCACAATCGGGCCCTACAAAGGTCCTCAAGCCAAGGTACGTGACTAAATTCAGACTCAGGCCCCCAGTAGCCAGTCAAGCCGGGATATCAGTCAGGCCACGCTAGGTACTAATGCTGGCCAAGGCCCTAAATCTAGGCCGCGGGCTGAGCCTAGGGCCACCTATAGGCCCTAGATCGAAGGGCACGAGCCAGGTAGCCAAGGACAAGACTAAGGATCCCCTATAAGCATTTCTGGAGGAACGCCGGATAAAGAGGGAGGAAATCTTGGCCAGAAAGACTAAAAAGTCTGAGCCAAGCCCCACCACGAGTCCCAAACGAGCCATCGCACCAGGGCTAGGCCCCTAGACAAATCCTCCGAGCCCCAAGCCTGCCCTAGTGTTTGAAGATCCCCTGGAAGCATTCCTGAAGGACTGGCGAGGGAAAAGTTCGAAGGTCTGGCCAGATTTTCCAAAGGCCGAGAGACGGGCCTGCCCCGAGCATCGGGCCCGAGTCTGGGTATGATGCTAGAGTGATCTAGGCCGAGCCAACGTTTGGATCAGGCCTTTTGGGAAATTCCAAGGGCCATGGATACCTTGAAGCCCAGGAGACACCTCCAACAAACAAAGCTGCATTTGGAGGCGATTTGAGGGAGGAGCCGCGTGAAGATCAGCTCGTACACGATTCGGGCCCAAGGATGAGAGCCAACCGGGCTTAGGATTCCCCTCCTGACAAGAAATACCTGATGCCACAGACTGAGGATTGTGATTCCAAGTCCTCCTAGGACTAGGACATGCGGAGGAATGTAATCCGGGTCAGAATTCGGCCTACACACACAGCCACTACAAATCCAAGCCGGATTCAGATTCCTGCCCGGCCTAGGGTTTCTCCAGTTTTGCCGATTTTACTATTTGGGGGTTATTACTTGTTTTCCAAGACTCTTGAGGAATTTTAGTTATGTTTCCCTTCTAATTTTGAATAAGTAGGAAGAGTTTAGTCCCTTATAGACTTTAGTTTATTTTAATACTCGTTTAGGAAGCAGTTATTTAGGAGGATTAGGAGAGCTTGTTCCCTAACTCCTCCCTGTAAATTAAGGCCGCCGGCCACCCTTGTATTCACAACTTGAATTAATAAACCCCCTTTTTTCATAACTTTGTTCTATTCCCTTCAAGCCTTTGCTCGTTGTTGCATCGCTTAAGGTTCAGCTTATCATCAAGAGCATCCATCTCTTGGCGTGGCACCCTCGAATTGATACATGTGGTTCCTAGATCCTTTATAGCTAGAGGGTCAAAGTCCTAATCCGTCCCAGTTCCATATGTTTGTACACGTTGCTAGGAGATCAGCTTGTGGTGTTCAAGGGTCATCTGCCCACGGTTGCAACGGTTCACATCAGGACATCATGCACCAAGTCAACATACTCAACTATATTGACTATGAAGACTTAATAGCTTTGGCCATCTGAATAGAGAGAGAGATGAAGCGAGGCTATGGAAGGAGACCTAACCCCCCTGCCAGTAACACGTGGAGAGGGAGTTCGAATGCTAGCAACCACCCATGGAAGCCCGGACAGCCACTGATGCTGCAGTTATAGTGGTATCAAATAACTAACCTACCGAAGTAGACTAGATCGTATTCCACAGGGTTTCTACTAATCGACTACTCAAAGAAGCCGGCAAATTACACAGGTTTAAACACTTAGTGCGTGGTGTGAGTTCCACGACTTCTAATCTAATAAAGCAGGAAAATAAAAGACAGAAAAGTAAAAGGTTGACTAACGAGAAGATAGACGAACTTAGATTTCGAATCCCCCTTGATCACCAGAGCATTGGCAATCAACAGATCAGCGGTTTTCAATTCTAATTCAATCGGTTTCTATACACCACCACAACTCCTTACCCTTAGGTTTAAGACTGGCGAACGTTCGCTCTATCCGATCTAACTACCAAGATTAACTAGCCGCCCGGGTACGGTCGCCTCTCGCAAAGACTTAATTAACTGGTGCAATTACTAATGATTTATGAGTTACTCTTGCAGTGGATTAACCCTAATCGGTTCCTACGAAAGGCACACTCCAATTATAAGGTTAACTGGTTGAATTGATGTTTTAAAGAGAGGCGAGCGTTTACTTCTATCCTCAGCTTAACAAGAATCTAAACTAGGTGATCAAGGAAGACAAGTTTATGCGCCAAAGCAGGGAAGCTGTCTGGCGACTAACCCTAGCTTGCATAAACTTAATCTAGGCGATCAATTAGAGAAGAAACATAAACAATGACGAACAAAACAACTATGCAAAGAGAAACTGATTGAACTTCGAATCTAATTACCGCCGATCCGTGACCGCTTTAAAGCCCTGGGTCACTTAGGGTTCATCTAATCTAAGCTCTACAAGTTCAGCTACTCATAATGATAACAGAAGAATCAAAGGCAACAAAGGAAATCATCATACAGACGAAGAACAGATAAGAACTGAAAAACCTAATTCTGACGACTCCGGCGAAGCTTCGATCTCCTGGATCTTCAACTTTAAGCTACGAGCTCTCCGAGGTGGAAGGATGGCGTCACGATATCTCCATGGTTCTTCGAACTCTCTAAACTCTATCTATCGACCCTAAGGTCGTGGCTAATCAGCCAAAATTCGTGTATATTCAATCTGGCTTCAAAAAGTCTATATATAACCCTAGAAACCCTTTACAAGTTGGAAAAGGCTGAATTTTCCCGTCTGGGGAGCTTACACGGCGTGTAAGCTCACAGTGCATTGAGCTTACACGGCATGTAAGCTCCAAAACGCAGCGTTTTGAGCTGTGCAACACTCTGACTTGTTTCGATCATTCCCGCTCCGTTTGAACTCCGATTTGGTCTCTGTTTGAAGAGCTGGACTCGTGAGAGAGTCCTCTATAATGTGGTAACCTAGGGGATCAACATAAAAGCTCAAAAAAAGGGTAAAAATAGCCAAGAATTGGACAATGTACGCACTAGGAGCCGATAATCACAAAGTTACGACAAATGCACCAAATACTCATCAAAATGGCATCAAAGGGTATGAAATGTTGCTTAAATGGGGCTGATAATCACGTCAAATCGAGTGTCATCAGCCACAGAGCACCGGGCCCTAGCCCTAAAGATACGGCACCTTGGGTAACACCTACTCAAAATACTCCTTATGTTCAGAATTCTAACCCATGTCCTAGTGGATTTGTGTGCTTTAAGTGTCAAGGAAGAGGACACGTCTCTAGGGACTACCCCAATCAAAGGACCACAGTGCTTAGAGAAGGAGAAATCAAGACGGATGATGAGAAGGAAGAAAAGATGGAGGAATAAGAGGCTAAGTTTGAGGAGGGAGAGGAGGTACAACAAGCTCGGCTAGAAAGGTTTTCAGGCATGTTCTTACGTGCCCTGACTTCGGAGCAAAGGATTCTGCCCAGCCCTAAAGCCGGAGCCCTATCCACCCCAGGAGTCGATGCCCTGCCCATCCCCAAAGTTAGTGCCTTGCCCAGCCCCAAAGTCAGTGCCCTGCCCAGCCCTGGACCCGGAGCCCTACCTAACCCTGGATCCGGTGCCCTGTCCAGCCCCGGAGCTGGTGCCCTATCCAACCCCGAAACCAAGGCCAGCCCCAACACTGAGGCCAGCCCCGCTATACTAGGATATTAAAAATGGAATTTAAGTATGGGTCCCATTGTTGTATTCCAATGTGGGAGTCGGGGATGCTCCCTAGGTATAGTTCGGCGCATAGTTAATCCTAATCGATTCACTCAGTTTCATTTGGAAACTGATCCCCTTAGTCTCTCGTTTCAGTTAGAAGTAAGTTGGTGAGCTGAGCTTGGAGCAATAGGTGTTGGCAATTGGAGCTTGAATGTAACAGATGACTAAAGGACAGTGACTGAGGACTAAGAGGACGGTTTTGTATTTTATTCAGTTGACATTTTGGGGATTTTGGAAAATCATTTATGTTTGGAAAATCATTTATGTTGAGTAATGAATTTGGGATTTGGTATTGTGCTGCAGTTTTGGTTTTGAATTATTGAAGTTTCCACTTGGTGTCGTTTATATTCTTTTATTGTGTTTTAAATATTAATTTTCCGTTTGCTTTCGATTTGTATTTAACAGTGACACCTGATTCCCGGTCTAACCAATGGGTTCAACCCGAGTGATTCGGGGCGGTTGTTACAAGGGTATCAAAGCCTAGTTTTCATCTACTGCATAGGTGGACTGTTCATTCTGTTGGAGGATTAGTTACACTATAATGGAAAGAACAGAATATCAATGCAGTACTGATATTCCGGGGTCTAGCAAATGATTTTAACTGTGTTGGGTTTTGAAATCAAAGTGATTTTTTTAAAAAGAAAGCGATTTGAAAATTTGTCAACTAAAAATATTTTGGTTCTCGGTCCTCCTAAGTCACGATCAAGGCCAAGAGATGAAGGGACGCAGCGTTGAGAAAGTGGTTAAACTAGAATGGTGAGTCGAGCATGGAGAAGTGATTTGATTGTAGAACTGGTGGTTGTAGTTAATTAGGATGTTAACTACCAATCAAGTATTCAAGGAAAGAAGGCAGTAGTGCTGGACTTAGGCAATTAATGACCGTTCTATGAGTAGAGTACGCAAGGTTCTAAAGTTGTGGAGTAAGGTTAATTATCTGCACGCGGAAGCTAGAATGCTTTGTGGCTAAGTTTTGAATGGAGTTTTGTGATTTCGGGACGAAATCCTTTGAAGTTGTGGAGACTTGTAGCATCCAGTTTCTGAGTCTCCGGTTATAATTTAAAATTCTTGGTTAAACCTATTGGATAAAGACTTGGAGGTTTTTTAACTCAGATTTAAATAATTAATTCGTGAGTATAATTCATTTCGTTCTTAGAATAAATATTACTTTGAGCTAATTGTTGGATTTGAGTTCTAAATCAGTGGGCCAAACCATTGGATGAACCGAGAGGAGTCGGCCCAACCACCCAAATTATTGAACTTAAGGCCTCATGGCCGTTTCTTTCAAAATAAAGGCCTTAAGTCTGGTTTTATTTTTAAAGAAGAAGGGGCTGGCGAGCTTTGGTTGGCTGGATCTGCTTCTAGCTCTTGTTGGGTCGAGGAAGGAAATTAAGGGCCTGGGACTTTGGGCTGGTTCGACTAACTACTAAGGAAAGTGGGATGGGGCTGGTAAGCTTCGTCTGTTAAAGAAAATAGAGGAGGGGCTCAGGCCCTTATTATTTTTTCTACCGGCCAACCTAGTTGGTTCAATTCGAATGGGCCTTAGGCCCATGGCATTTAGCTAAGAGGAGTTACGTGAAGGAGCTGAGGGGAGGGTTTTGGAGTTTGGTGGCTGGGGTGTGGGGAACAGAAGTTGAGGCGAGAAATGCGGGAGAGACGGAGGGCACGAAAGTCGAGGAAGGAGGTCAGTGGTAGCACACGAGAATCGAGGGAGAGAGAAGGTTGTGCCGGTGATGGGTGTGGACTCGAGCTCGAAGCTCGAGTAGTGCTTGGCATCGCTAGTTTACGTAGAAGAAAGAGGGAAAGTTGGACGTTGGAGGGGATGACGAGGCCGGCGAGCGTTGTCGGAAGGAACGTTGGTGGCAGGATAGTGGGCGCCAGTGGAAGAGAAATTAAATCGGGGATCGTGGCTACCGGCGGCGAGAAACGAGCAGCTGTCAAAGAGTGTCTTTCCAAGAAAATGGGAAATAGCCGCGACTGCGGTGAAGGTTTGTCACCAGCAGTGATGAGCTCAAAGGAGAAGAAGAAGGAGCAGATTGGTAGTTTCCAGAAATTAGATGACCAAATAGAAGTTTCATGAAGTTAAGTGATCAGTTTGTCATTATTGAAAATATGGGGTTTATTAGGAAGTTTGGTTCTAAGGGACTGTTTCGCAGGTTGGTTTTTAGCAAATCAGAAATTCAAGCATAACTCGTCCGTTAGAGCTCTGTTTGACGAACCGTTAGGACAGGTGGAATCAGAATGACGAGACTGACGTTCTAGGACAAAATTCAGGAGTCCTTTTAGGAAAAGGTTAGGGATTAGGGTCGACAGGTAGAAACGCGAGGAATTGAAATTCAAATTAGTAAATTAATAGCGATGCATGACTTGAAGAGTTGAAATGGTTAATTATGATGTTGTGATTGATTGTTATATGCGATGCTTGAGTTAACTATTTGAATGTTTGGTTGACTTGCTTGACTGTATGGATGACTAGGTGGCTGGAAATGAGAGTTTTATTCTTGGAGTGTGCATAAGTTGTGTGGATGTCAGTTGTAGTTGTTGGAGGATGGCCCTAACAATGTGGGGTCATCTCAGGAAAGGACGAACATGGGGTAGCACTAGACTTCCGACATGGTTATCCTTGTACTTGCATGTAGGGGTGCCCGGTGAGCTAGCCGTTTACCCTTGATATATTTATGAACATGTGTGATGATGTGAGAAATGAATTGTGAGTATTGGTTTGATCATTTTGAAGGTTCGAGGAGATTGATGTGCGATGTTTGGAATTAATTTGAAAATGCTGAATTATGATTGGAAATGATGTGATTGATTATGAATAATAAATGATAGAACCGGTAGGAGCCTGCACTGCCCCCTTATTTGAGTATGGGTGCTAAGTGCCTCTCCAAGGGAGAGGGGTGCGATCACGTCTTCAAGGGAAAGGCGTCATTTTGTTTTTTGAGTCTTGTTTACGATTCCTTCAGGGGAAATGTTTCATTTTACCCTTCAAGGGAGAGGATGCGTCTTTGGGCCTCTTCAAGGGAGAGAGGTTTGTCAGGCCGGCAGGGGTGGTGCAGGAGAAACTCCTTGGCGCCTAATAACACACATAGAACTATTTGTGATGTGACTTATTGTGACTGATCTGTGAATTGCCTTGTGATGTTGTTTCTTGTATACTATTCCATGATATGTGATGATGATCTTGGTTTCATTTATGATTATGTGGATGTTGTGAATTTGATTTTTTATGATTACTGGATGTAATTGTTGGGGTGATGCATGATTGGAATAGAGGTAGATGAAATTGATTGATCACTTAGAACTACTATACTAGGTTATTAAAATAGAATTTAAGCATGGGTCCCATTATTGTATTCCAATGTAGGAGTCTGGGATGCCCCCTAGGTAGTTCGGCGCATAGTTAAGCCCAGTGGGTTCACTCAATTTCATTAGGAAACTATTCACCCCTTAGTCTCTCTTTTCAGTTAGAAGTAAGTTGGTGAGCCGAGCTTGGAGCAACAGTCGTTGGTAGTTGGAGCTTGGATGTAACAGATGACTAAAGGATGGTGACTGAGGAATTAGAGGACGATTTTTTATTTTATTCAGTTGACATTTTGGGGATTTTGGAAATCATTTATATTGAGTAATGAATTTGGGATTTGGTATTGTACTTCGGTTTTAGTTTTGAATTATGGAAGCTTCCGCTTGGTGTCTTTTTATATTCTTTGATTGTGTTTTATATATTAATTTTTGGTAGGTTTCGATTTGTATTTAACAGTGACACATGATTCCTGGTCCTACCAATGGATTTGACCCGAGTGATTCAGGGAAGGTGTTACAAGGGTATCAGAGCCTAGTTTGCCTCTGCTGCATAGGTGGGCTGTTCATTCTGTTAGTGGATTAGCTGCCCTCTAATGGAAAGGATAGAACATCAATGCAGTACTAGCATTCCAGGGGTCTAGCAAACGATCTTAACTAGGTTGGGGTTTTGAAATCAAAGTGAGAATTTAAGAAAGAAAGCGATTTGAAAATTTGTCAACTGAAAATATTTTGGTCTTTGGTCCTCCTAAGTCACGAAGAAGGTCAAAAGATGAAGGGTCATAGTGTTGAGAAAGTGCTTAAGCTGGAATGGTGTGTCGAGCATGGAGAAGTGATTTGACTGTAGAACTGGAGGATGTAGTTAATTAGGATGTTAGCTACCAATTAAGTATTCAAGGAAAGAAGGCAGTAGTGCTGGAATTAGGCAATGACCGTTCTGTTAGTAGAGTACGCAAGGTTATGAAGTTGTGGAGTAAGGTTAATGATCTAGACACGGAAGCAAGAATGCTTTGTGGCTGAGTTTTGAATGGAGGTTTGTGATTTCGGGGACGAAATCCTTTGAAGTTGTGGAGACTTGTAACATCATGTTACCAAGTCTCCGGTTAGAATTTAAAATTCTTAGTTAAACCCATTTGATAAAGGCTTGGAGGATTTTTAACTCGGATTTAAATAATTAATTTGCGAGTATAATTAATTTCGTTGGAGGAATAAATCTTACTTTGAGTTAATTGCTGGATTAAAATTCTAAATCAGTGGTCAAACCATTGGACGAATCGAGTAGACTCGGCCCAACCACTCAAATTATTGAACCTAAGGCTTCATGGCCATTTCTTTCAAAACAATGGCCTTAAGTCCGATTTTATTTTTAAAGAAGAGGGGCTGGCGGGGTTTCGCTGGCTGGATCTGCTTCTAGCTCTTGTTGGGTCGAGGAAGGAAATTAAGGGCCTAGGTGATGCGAACCGCCTTCTCCAGGAAGGGATCGACTCAACACCCAATATTATATTATCAGCCCCACGAGATCCTAACTAATGAAACCGCGGAGAACCCTTGAAATCCACTAAGTATTGACTTAGGAACCCCAAGTGTTCGGTCGATGACGCCACGCCAAGAGATGGATGCTCTTGATGATAAGTCGATCTAAACGACAGTCAATTCCATGAAAGTCGAGAAGAGATTAGCAATTCCATGCTAGAGAGAAAACCGAAGTTTTGAGTGTTTTTCTTTCAAAGTTGATGTTTACAATGAGGCCGAGGCCTCTTATTTATAGGTGAGGAAGGGAGAACAGGCTCTCCTTTTCCTCCTATGAATTAGCTAATAAACTAATAAAGAAATACAAAAATAAGGACTGAAACTCGTAGCCTTGTTCACCAAGGAAAAGAGTCATTCCTAAACAAAAACACTAAAAGGGAAAAAGCTGGAAATTCCTAAAAAAATAGCTAAACGGGTTCTGGAAAATTCAGCCAAATAAATTCTGAAAATTAAGCCCTTTGGCAGATCAGTAGTAGACTTCATGGGCTTCAACTTTCATGTTGGACATCAGTCCAAATTCTGCCTCCAAGTAGCCCATATTCGTCAATCCTTGTCAGACTAGGAATCTGTCCAAAACCGGGAAATCCTAGCTTGATTAGGATTCCGTGTTCGGATGTATTTTGGCATCTTCTCTTCATTTCCCGTGTTCACCATGGTTAAGCATCCTTCCTTGGATCAGGCTCAGGTGGTGGCCTGATCACAGCTCCTATCATGTTCAGCCTCGGATCAGCATCCGGGCTCCTCTCCTTGATGCTCCACCCATGCTTCACCCTTACTTCATCCAACTGTATCTCCTTCAATTCTCCTCCAAATTGAGCTCCGTTTGTTGGAGAGTGTTCATGGGGATTCAAGATATCCAGGACAGTTGGAATTTCCCAAAAGGCACGGGCCAATTGTAGGCTCGGCCAAAAGTGCTTCTCTGTGGCATCCGGGCACGGGCTCGGCTCGGGCGGCGGGTTTAGCTCTCGGCCTTCTTCAATTCTGTCCAGGCCTTTTGAGTTTTGCTTCGAGCAGCTCTTCAGTAATGTCCACAGGAGGCTTTCAGGGGTGGTGAATGGTCTAGGGCTCGTGACAATTGGTCTTGAGCTCCATTGGAGCACCTGGGCTCGTCCGGGGCTCGTTCTGGGGTCAATCTTCGGGTACCACGCTTTTCTGGCCAGGCACTATTGGGTCCTTTGTTTCCTGTGCTCCAAGAATGTCTCTGGAGGATCCCAGGAGTGGTCAGTACCTTCAGGGCTCGTGGGAATCAGGTTAGGGCCTAGTGGTGGCCCTCGGCTCGGGGCTGGACTTGGCCCTAGGCTTGGTCGGGTGGCCCGGATCACGTCACTAGGACTTTGGGCTGGTTCGACTAACGACTAAGGAAAGTGGGATGGGGTTGGTTGGGCTTCATCCATTAAGGAAATAGAGGAGGGGCTCGGGCCCATATTATTTTCTCCGCCGGCCAACCGAGTTGGTTCAATTCGAATGTGGTGTGAACCACCGCAACCGTGGGCAGACGACCCTAACCACCGCAAGTCTTGAACCTTCGCTTGATCACCTTCGGCACCGGGGGTGGATAAGTACTAGGACCCGTCGGTTATATGTAACCGGGAACCCGTAGTGTCGAGGAATGGCTCCACGACAGAAGGGGAATACTTCTGTTGATAATACCTATTCTAAGCTATGCACGCAGCATAAAACTAAAGAATTGAGAACAAAAGTTATGTTTGATTGATTTATTCGAAAAGGGTTGATTGAGTTTACAATGAGGCCGAAGCCTCTTATTTATAGGTGAGGAAATCGTGAACAGGCTCACGTTTCCTACTTGGAAAAGAACTCTAAATTAATAAAATAATAGCCGAGAGTCCTAAATAGAATAAAAGGACTTACTTGCTCCTAAAGAATCGAAACTAAAAGGGAAAATCCGAGTCCAACTCTTAAAAAGACTTAAATAATACAAAACCGGCTAAAAACCCTAAACCGGCGGATCCGGCAGATCCGGTCAGGTGTGCCGCTCACGCGCGGGCCGAATTAGGAAAGTCGGCGCCGCCTTTGCTGTCGGGCTTAGAATTGGCGGCGGCGTTGACTGCTTGGGCTTGGCATTGCTCGGGCTCCTAGTGTTGGGCTCCGGTGGGTCTGATGCTGATGCTGCTCGGCATCCGGGGTTCCTGCTCGGCCTGCCCATTCGGCCTTCCTTCCATTTCCTCATTTCCTCCATTTCCTTCTGTGCTCCTAGGTTGGCAGCTCCTAGGCTTGGCTTCAGGCCTGGTACGGGGTTGAGGGATGGTGTTGGACCTCCTAGGGGCTGAGTCCCCTGCCGGCTGGCTGCTAGGGCCCGGTTGGGGCCTTCCGAGCCCGGGGCTGGCGCCCGGGTGTAGTCTGCCTTCGGGCCTTCTCCTGATATGCCCACGCCAGGCCTTCCTTGTTTCTCCCAGTTGTCCAGGAAAGTCCTTAGAGGTTCCCCTAAGGTGGTCATCCGTTCCTTGAGCTCTTGGAACCCTAGCTTTGGTGCTAGGGCCGGAGGAGCGCTCGGGGCGGGGCCGACTGGAGCTCTTTTAGGCTGGGGCTTGGTCCTCTTCCGTCGGCATTCCTCTAAGAAGGCATCTATATGATCCTAGGGCTGTGTAGCACCTCCTGGGTTTTTAGACTTAGTGCCCGAGGTGTCGGCCAAGCTAGGCTCCTTGGCTGCCATGAGCTTCGGGGCCCAAGTTAGTGCCGGATGGGTCCGGACGCTCATCCGTGCTTGTTGAGCCCTACGGAGAGGGCTATACTTGAACCTCACCACCTGCTGGGGCTTGGTAAACTTCTGTGGGGTTACTCTAAGGGGCTGGCGAGGTTCTAATCGCTTCTTATAAGGCACTAAGGCCTTTGCCCTCGTGGGTGACCCTGGTGGGGTGTAGGAATAGGAATTCTCAGCCGGTCGGCTGCCCGGAGTCACTTCATTCCCCTCTTCTTGTAAGGGATTCGTCCTCAAATCCCAATCCTTCGTGCGTGTACTGGGTAGGGGTTTTTTCAAGTCAGCGGCTCGTGAGGTGGAGTTGGGGCTATCTTCCCTCATGCTTCGGGGGCTCGGGTGCTCGTTGGAGTCCGAATCTGACCAAGGCTCCGGGTCTGGATCTGGGGCTTTCTCTCTCCAAGGCTCTGGAGGTGGTGCTGGCGTAGGCCTAGGCCTGGTGTAGTCTCGGCCCGGTATTAGTGTTGGGGCCGGGTCGGCATCAGTTGGGTCGGGTCGGGTGGCTCGGATCACTCCATTCCCCCCTTTTTGAGAAGGAATCGTCCTCGAATCCGCACCTGGTAATATGTTAGAAATTTTAAAAATAATAACAATGGTGTATAGGATTGGACCTGATAGTTCGTGGGCGCTCTGTAACACCCATCCCAAACCGACCCGGGTTCACTCGTGGTCGAACCGGTTTGAGTGCTACTTGAGATACAGCATTTAAATAAAGGAGTAAAACGCAGCGGAAATAGAAACAACTCTTAAATAAAAGCTCAAAGACAACCGAAGGCCTTCATTACATAAAAACCGAAATCCGAAACCAAAACTCAAAATGATTACAAATCTCCCAGCCCAAAAGTGTCAACCGAAATCTAAAATTAAAACAATGGTCACTCCACAATAGCTTCCTAATCTTCACTTCACAACTCCAACCTGCAACTCCTCCGAACTCAACCGAACACCTGAAAAGAGAAACGGGGGGGAAATCAGCTTCCTAATGAAACTGAGTGAACCCACTGGGTTTAACTATGCGCCAAACCTAGCTTAGGAGCGATCCCAACTCCACACACAAACAACATCGGAATCTGACACAGCCAATCTCATTTTAATTCCTAACATGGCACTAGGTGATTCCACAAGAACTTACCTCCTCCGGTGTATATACAATTAATAAAATTCAGCAATGTACTCAAGTTATCAATCCCCAACACAACATCATCAACGGAGTCATCAGACGCACGATACAACACTTAGCCACAATACACCTTCCAACACGAATAGCAGCCACATTTATCCATCAACCACACAACTCACAAATCACAGTTACTGACATCGACCACAGCTCATTAGAAGCATTGCACCAGCACAATCCAATACACACAACATACACCAGCCACACACACACACACACTCACACAACACACATGTATCTCAAGTGATTATCTAGATGAGTTCATTAGGCGCCATAAGGAGTTTATCCCGCACCACCCCTGCCGGCCTGACGCACCTCTCTCCCCTGGAGAGGTCCAAGACGCATCCTCTCCCTTGGAGGATACCACGAGACCTTTCCCTTGAAGGAATCGTAAACTTGACTCAACCAAACAAATCACGCCTTTCCCTTGAAGACGTGACCGCACCTCTTTCCCTCGAAGAGGCACTTAGCACCCATAGTGCAGTTTTAGGGGGCAGTGCAGGCTCCTTCAGATTCTAACATTTCATTCAATCACTTTTTTTTTTCTCTTAAATTCATCTACCAATTTCATTCATCAATTTCTCCTCAAATCCATCCAATTCACATCATCAAGACCATCAACAGTTCCACCATCAATTTCCAACATTAATCCAATTCCAAACCTCAATCCACATATCACAATCCAAATCAATTACACAAATCAACAATGCAATTCCAATCACTAAGTCCAATAACAATTCCCACATCAATTCCATCGTCGACCAGTTCCAAACCACATGCACAATCACAAGCCAGGCAAACACGCATAGCAACCAAGCAATGTCAAACAGTCAACCCAAGCCCCAAATCCTTCACCCAATTCTATTGTCCAATTCCATTTACTAATTCCCTAAGCCAATTCCATGTACCAATTCCATTATCCAATTCTATGTCATAAATCTATATTACTATCACATTATCAACCCCCCATCCCACATAGCACCACTTCCACCAAAACAACTCATAACATCAGGTCATCCAACAACACATAGCATCATCTCAAACCCAACATCACATAAACCAACATAATCTGAATCATTCAGTAATCCCACATCACACATAACAACACATCACAAGATATTCAACGCCTCCCACGGCACAAACAGTTTAAGGGTAAAGGGCTAGCTCACCGGCCACCCCCACCTGCAAGTACAAGGGAAGCCATGTCATGAGTCGTAGGGTTACCCTCCTGTGCGTCCTTTATTGGACGACCCCACATTGGCAGGGTCATCCACCTGTTCATCATTTATAGGGCGACCCCACATTGGCAGGACCACCCTCCTGCAACCACAACCTGATACAATAGCATAATATACATAATTCTCATGTTCACAGACCCGTCCCTCCTATCACTCTTTACTAGTTTCGATCAATTTATCATCCATGTTAATCAATTCCCCCAATCAAACTCATCACAAACAGCCATCAATCATCAACCAATCCATCAATTAACAAATATCCAACAAACATCAAAACAGCATATTTCACAGAACAATCAATTGCAGAACAGTTTTCCCCTTTTACTCTCTTTCAGTTTCATGCAAGGCCCTACATTTTTCAAGGTCTGAATTGTAACTCCTCACACCAACCACACTACCTATCGTACGCTAAACCCTCACCTAACAAGAAGTTGAGGCTCTAAACTCTTCTAGAAACCCGAACAACCAAGCTCTCAGACACAAAAAATGTAGCTATTCTCCTCTTCACCGACAGCAGCTTACTCCGAAATATTCAGAACTTCTAGGTGCGATCTCTTCTTCTCATTACAACGAACTCATAGCAAGAAACAGATCATCAATCGGACCTCTACAACTCTCCGAATCGAGGTTTGAAGTTTTGGAGATTTCTGGCTGAGACACAAAAATCGTAGCTCTTCCTTCTTCCACTGACAGCAGCCTGCTCTGACCCAGCCAGAACCACGACCATCGATCTCTTCCTCTCGCCGCCACGAGCGTGTAGCAAGAAACAGATCGTCAATCAGAGCTCTACAACTCCCGGAATCAAGGATTGACCCAAATGGGGTTTTGGTTCTTCAAACACGGATTTGGGGAAGAGGAGAGGGAGAAATGAAAAATGAAATTGAAGAAACTCCTAAAATCCGAATTTCAATCACTCAATGCTTGAAACACGGCCCACGTATCATCAAATGCAGCCCCAAAGTGATTTAACTCAACCCAACTCAAATTCGAACGTCCCGAACTTCGATGGAACCTCAAGAACACTGTTTCAAATGCCTCAATCACCCGAACTCGAGTTCCAAAACATTTGGTTGGGCGGGGATGTTACAAGTCTCCACAACTTCAAAAGATTTCGTCCCCGAAATCACAACCCAACTCGCTCTAGCAACGAATCCACAATTCACAGCATAACGCCGCAACACAAGGATCACATCACCTCCCGAAACTCCCTTTTAACGGCTCTAGCAACACACACCTTCTAAGGGTACTACTCCCACACTACTTCGAACTTCTACCCAACAGACACGCACAACCGAACCTCAACGGCACTACTCACAACAAGAACACAACCAAAACACAATCAAACAAAACTCACACAAAAGCACAACCGCAACACAAGAGCACAACAAAGAACAACTCAAGGAAGTAAGAATACTACCAGCTAACACCTCCGAGTAGAACTTCACACTTCTCAAACACTCCACCAACCTAGCTAAAATCTACAACAGCTCTACTCTTCCAACCAACCTCCTAGTCTACTACCACTTCCACTCCCAAACTACTCTGACACCCTCTTCACTACAGGAGGACACAAAACGTTTCAGTTGACCAATTTTCAGAAATCACATTTCATTTCAAAGCACTTTCCTTTCAAATTCACAACACTTTCCTTTCAAAACTTCCCACCCACTTCAAAACAGTTTGAAAATCCCTGGAAAGTCGGTCATGTGCCGATGCTTCATCCCCTCTCCCTTTGAGGTTAATTACTCCTCCAGAAGAAGAGACGAATCACCAACATAGCAGCAACTAACCAGCTCTGATACCACTTGTAACACCCATCCCAAACCGACCCGAGTTCACTCGTGGTCAAACCGGTTTGAGTGCTACTTGAGATACAGCATTTAAATAAAGGAGTAAAACGCAGCGAAAATAGAAACAACTCTTAAATAAAAGCTGAAAGACAACCGAAGGCCTTCATTACATAAAAACCGAAATTCGAAACCAAAACTCAAAACGATTACAAATCTCCCAACCCAAAAGTGTCAACCGAAATCTAAAATTAAAACAATGGTCACTCCACAATAGCTTCCTAATCTTCACTTCACAACTCCAACCTGCAACTCCTCCGAACTCAACCGAACACCTGAAAAGAGAAACTGGGGGGAAATCAGCTTCCTAATGAAACTGAGTGAACCCACTGGGTTTAACTATGCGCCAAACCTAGCTTAGGAGCGATCCCAACTCCACACACAAACAACATCGGAATCTGACACAGCCAATCTCATTTTAATTCCTAACATGGCACTAGGTGATTCCACAAGAACTTACCTCCTCCGGTGTATATACAATTAATAAAATTCAGCAATGTACTCAAGTTATCAATCCCCAACACAACATCATCAACGGAGTCATCAGACGCACGATACAACACTTAGCCACAGTACACCTTCCAACACGAATAGCACCCACATTTATCCATCAACCACACAACTCACAAATCACAGTTACCAACATCGACCACAGCTCATTGGAAGCATTGCACCAGCACAATCCAATACACACAACATACACCAGCCACACACACACACACACTCACACAACACACATGTATCTCAAGTGATTATCTAGATGAGTTCATTAGGCGCCATAAGGAGTTTATCCCGCACCACCCCTGCCGGCCTGACGCACCTCTCTCCCCTGGAGAGGTCCAAGACGCATCCTCTCCCTTGGAGGATACCACGAGACCTTTCCCTTGAAGGAATCGTAAACTTGACTCAACCAAACAAATCACGCCTTTCCCTTGAAGACGTGACCGCACCTCTTTCCCTCGAAGAGGCACTTAGCACCCATAGTGCAGTTTTAGGGGGCAGTGCAGGCTCCTTCAGATTCTAACATTTCATTCAATCACTTTTATTTTTCTCTTAAATTCATCTACCAATTTCATTCATCAATTTCTCCTCAAATCCATCCAATTCACATCATCAAGACCATCAACAGTTCCACCATCAATTTCCAACATTAATCCAATTCCAAACCTCAATCCACATATCACAATCCAAATCAATTACACAAATCAACAATGCAATTCCAATCACTAAGTCCAATAACAATTCCCACATCAATTCCATCGTCGACCAGTTCCAAACCACATGCACAATCACAAGCCAGGCAAACACGCATAGCAACCAAGCAATGTCAAACAGTCAACCCAAGCCCCAAATCCTTCACCCAATTCTATTGTCCAATTCCATTTACTAATTCCCTAAGCAATTCATGTACCAATTCCATGTACCAATTCCATTATCCAATTCTATGTCATAAATCTATATTACTATCACATTATCAACCCCCATCCCACATAGCACCACTTCCACCAAAACAACTCATAACATCAGGTCATCCAACAACACATAGCATCATCTCAAACCCAACATCAAATAAACAAACATAATCTGAATCATTCAGTAATCCCACATCACACATAACCACACATCACAAGATATTCAACGCCTCCCACGGCACAAACAGTTTAAGGGTAAAGGGCTAGCTCACCGGCCACCCCCACCTGCAAGTACAGGGGAAGCCATGTCATGAGTCGTAGGGTTACCCTCCTGTGCGTCCTTTATTGGACGAACCCACATTGGCAGGGTCATCCACCTGTTCATCATTTATAGGGCGACCCCACATTGGCAGGACCACCCTCCTGCAACCACAACCTGATACAATAGCATAATATACATAATTCTCATGTTCACAGACCCGTCCCTCCTATCACTCTTTACTAGTTTCGATCAATTTATCATCCATGTTAATCAATTCCCCCAATCAAACTCATCACAAACAGCCATCAATCATCAACCAATCCATCAATTAACAAATATCCAACAAACATCAAAACAGCATATTTCACAGAACAATCAATTGCAGAACAGTTTTCCCCTTTTACTCTCTTTCAGTTTCATGCAAGGCCCTACATTTTTCAAGGTCTGAATTGTAACTCCTCACACCAACCACACTACCTATCGTACGCTAAACCCTCACCTAACAAGAAGTTGAGGCTCTAAACTCTTCTAGAAACCCGAACAACCAAGCTCTCAGACACAAAAAACGTAGCTATTCTCCTCTTCACCGACAGCAGCTTACTCCGAAATATTCAGAACTTCTAGGTGCGATCTCTTCTTCTCATTACAACGAACTCATAGCAAGAAACGGATCATCAATCGGACCTCTACAACTCTCCGAATCGAGGTTTGAAGTTTTGGAGATTTCTGGCTGAGACACAAAAATCGTAGCTCTTCCTTCTTCCACTGACAGCAGCCTGCTCTGACCCAGCCAGAACCACGACCAGCGATCTCTTCCTCTCGCCGCCACGAGCGTGTAGCAAGAAACAGATCGTCAATCAGAGCTCTACAACTCCCGGAATCAAGGATTGACCCAAATGGGGTTTTGGTTCTTCAAACACGGATTTGGGGAAGAGGAGAGGGAGAAATGAAAAATGAAATTGAAGAAACTCCTAAAATCCGAATTTCAATCACTCAATGCTTGAAATACGGCCCACGTATCATCAAATGCAGCCCCAAAGTGATTTAACTCAACCCAACTCAAATTCGAACGTCCCGAACTTCGATGGAACCTCAAGAACACTGTTTCAAATGCCTCAATCACCCGAACTCGAGTTCCAAAACATTTGGTTGGGCGGGGATGTTACAAGTCTCCACAACTTCAAAAGATTTCGTCCCCGAAATCACAACCCAACTCGCTCTAGCAAGGAATCCACAATTCACAGCATAACGCCGCAACACAAGGATCACATCACCTCCCGAAACTCCCTTTTAACGGCTCTAGCAACACACACCTTCTAAGGGCACTACTCCCACACTACTTCGAACTTCTACCCAACAGACACGCACAACCGAACCTCGACGGCACTACTCACAACAAGAACACAACCAAAACACAATCAAACAAAACTCACACAAAAGCACAACCGCAACACAAGAGCACAACAAAGAACAACTCAAGGAAGTAAGAATACTACCAGCTAACACCTCCGAGTAGAACTTCACACTTCTCAAACACTCCACCAACCTAGCTAAAATCTACAACAGCTCTACTCTTCCAACCAACCTCCTAGTCTACTACCACTTCCACTCCCAAACTACTCTGACACCCTCTTCACTACAGGAGGACACAAAACGTTTCAGTTGACCAATTTTCAGAAATCACATTTCATTTCAAAGCACTTTCCTTTCAAATTCACAACACTTTCCTTTCAAAACTTCCCACCCACTTCAAAACAGTTTGAAAATCCCTGGAAAGTCGGTCATGTGCCGATGCTTCATCCCCTCTCCCTTTGAGGTTAATTACTCCTCCAGAAGAAGAGACGAATCACCAACATAGCAGCAACTAACCAGCTCTGATACCACTTGTAACACCCATCCCAAACCGACCCGAGTTCACTCGTGGTCAAACCGGTTTGAGTGCTACTTGAGATACAGCATTTAAATAAAGGAGTAAAACGTAGCGAAAATAGAAACAACTCTTAAATAAAAGCTGAAAGACAACCGAAGGCCTTCATTACATAAAAACCGAAATTCGAAACCAAAACTCAAAACGATTACAAACCCTCCCAACCCAAAAGTGTCAACCGAAATCTAAAATTAAAACAATGGTCACTCCACAATAGCTTCCTAATCTTCACTTCACAACTCCAACCTGCAACTCCTCCGAACTCAACCGAACACCTGAAAAGAGAAACTGGGGGGAAATCAGCTTCCTAATGAAACTGAATGAACCCACTGGGTTTAACTATGCGCCAAACCTAGCTTAGGAGCGATCCCAACTCCACACACAAACAACATCGGAATCTGACACAGCCAATCTCATTTTAATTCCTAACATGGCACTAGGTGATTCCACAAGAACTTACCTCCTCCGGTGTATATACAATTAATAAAATTCAGCAATGTACTCAAGTTATCAATCCCCAACACAACATCATCAACGGAGTCATCAAACGCACGATACAACACTTAGCACAGTACACCTTCCAACACGAATAGCACCCACATTTATCCATCAACCACACAACTCACAAATCACAGTTACCAACATCGACCACAGCTCATTGGAAGCATTGCACCAGCACAATCCAATACACACAACATACACCAGCCACACACACACACACACACTCACACAACACACATGTATCTCAAGTGATTATCTAGATGAGTTCATTAGGCGCCATAAGGAGTTTATCCCGCACCACCCCTGCCGGCCTGACGCACCTCTCTCCCCTGGAGAGGTCCAAGACGCATCCTCTCCCTTGGAGGATACCACGAGACCTTTCCCTTGAAGGAATCGTAAACTTGACTCAACCAAACAAATCACGCCTTTCCCTTGAAGACGTGACCGCACCTCTTTCCCTCGAAGAGGCACTTAGCACCCATAGTGCAGTTTTAGGGGGCAGTGCAGGCTCCTTCAGATTCTAACATTTCATTCAATCACTTTTTTTTTCTCTTAAATTCATCTACCAATTTCATTCATCAATTTCTCCTCAAATCCATCCAATTCACATCATCAAGACCATCAACAGTTCCACCATCAATTTCCAACATTAATCCAATTCCAAACCTCAATCCACATATCACAATCCAAATCAATTACACAAATCAACAATGCAATTCCAATCACTAAGTCCAATAACAATTCCCACATCAATTCCATCGTCGACCAGTTCCAAACCACATGCACAATCACAAGCCAGGCAAACACGCATAGCAACCAAGCAATGTCAAACAGTCAACCCAAGCCCCAAATCCTTCACCCAATTCTATTGTCCAATTCCATTTACTAATTCCCTAACACAATTCCATGTACCAATTCCATTATCCAATTCTATGTCATAAATCTATATTACTATCACATTATCAACCCCCCATCCCACATAGCACCACTTCCACCAAAACAACTCATAACATCAGGTCATCCAACAACACATAGCATCATCTCAAACCCAACATCAAATAAACAAACATAATCTGAATCATTCAGTAATCCCACATCACACATAACCACACATCACAAGATATTCAACGCCTCCCACGGCACAAACAGTTTAAGGGTAAAGGGCTAGCTCACCGGCCACCCCCACCTGCAAGTACAGGGGAAGCCATGTCATGAGTCGTAGGGTTACCCTCCTGTGCGTCCTTTATTGGACGAACCCACATTGGCAGGGTCATCCACCTGTTCATCATTTATAGGGCGACCCCACATTGGCAGGACCACCCTCCTGCAACCACAACCTGATACAATAGCATAATATACATAATTCTCATGTTCACAGACCCGTCCCTCCTATCACTCTTTACTAGTTTCGATCAATTTATCATCCATGTTAATCAATTCCCCCAATCAAACTCATCACAAACAGCCATCAATCATCAACCAATCCATCAATTAACAAATATCCAACAAACATCAAAACAGCATATTTCACAGAACAATCAATTGCAGAACAGTTTTCCCCTTTTACTCTCTTTCAGTTTCATGCAAGGCCCTACATTTTTCAAGGTCTGAATTGTAACTCCTCACACCAACCACACTACCTATCGTACGCTAAACGCTCACCTAACAAGAAGTTGAGGCTCTAAACTCTTCTAGAAACCCGAACAACCAAGCTCTCAGACACAAAAAACGTAGCTATTCTCCTCTTCACCGACAGCAGCTTACTCCGAAATATTCAGAACTTCTGGGTGTGATCTCTTCTTCTCATCACAACGAACTCATAGCAAGAAACGGATCATCAATCGGACCTCTACAACTCTCCGAATCGAGGTTTGAAGTTTTGGAGATTTCTGGCTGAGACACAAAAATTGTAGCTCTTCCTTCTTCCACTGACAGCAGCCTGCTCTGACCCAGCCAGAACCACGACCAGCGATCTCTTCCTCTCGCCGCCACGAGTGTGTAGCAAGAAACAGATCGTCAATCAGAGCTCTACAACTCCCGGAATCAAGGATTGACCCAAATGGGGTTTTGGTTCTTCAAACACGGATTTGGGGAAGAGGAGAGGGAGAAATGAAAAATGAAATTGAAGAAACTCCTAAAATCCGAATTTCAATCACTCAATGCTTGAAACACGGCCCACGTATCATCAAATGCAGCCCCAAAGTGATTTAACTCAACCCAACTCAAATTCGAACGTCCCGAACTTCGATGGAACCTCAAGAACACTGTTTCAAATGCCTCAATCACCCGAACTCGAGTTCCAAAACATTTGGTTGGGCGGGGATGTTACAAGTCTCCACAACTTCAAAAGATTTCGTCCCCGAAATCACAACCCAACTCGCTCTAGCAACGAATCCACAATTCACAGCATAACGCCGCAACACAAGGATCACATCACCTCCCGAAACTCCCTTTTAACGGCTCTAGCAACACACACCTTCTAAGGGCACTACTCCCACACTACTTCGAACTTCTACCCAATAGACACGCACAACCGAACCTCAACGGCACTACTCACAACAAGAACACAACCAAAACACAATCAAACAAAACTCACACAAAAGCACAACCGCAACACAAGAGCACAACAAAGAACAACTCAAGGAAGTAAGAATACTACCAGCTAACACCTCCGAGTAGAACTTCACACTTCTCAAACACTCCACCAACCTAGCTAAAATCTACAACAGCTCTACTCTTCCAACCAACCTCCTAGTCTACTACCACTTCCACTCCCAAACTACTCTGACACCCTCTTCACTACAGGAGGACACAAAACGTTTCAGTTGACCAATTTTCAGAAATCACATTTCATTTCAAAGCACTTTCCTTTCAAATTCACAACACTTTCCTTTCAAAACTTCCCACCCACTTCAAAACAGTTTAAAAATCCCTGGAAAGTCGGTCATGTGCCGATGCTTCATCCCCTCTCCCTTTGAGGTTAATTACTCCTCCAGAAGAAGAGACGAATCACCAACATAGCAGCAACTAACCAGCTCTGATACCACTTGTAACACCCATCCCAAACCGACCCGAGTTCACTCATGGTCAAACCGGTTTGAGTGCTACTTGAGATACAGCATTTAAATAAAGGAGTAAAACGCAGCGAAAATAGAAACAACTCTTAAATAAAAGCTGAAAGACAACCGAAGGCCTTCATTACATAAAAACCGAAATTCGAAACCAAAACTCAAAACGATTACAAATCTCCCAACCCAAAAGTGTCAACCGAAATCTAAAATTAAAACAATGGTCACTCCACAATAGCTTCCTAATCTTCACTTCACAACTCCAACCTGCAACTCCTCCGAACTCAACCGAACACGTGAAAAGAGAAACTGGGGGGAAATCAGCTTCCTAATGAAACTGAGTGAACCCACTGGGTTTAACTATGCGCCAAACCTAGCTTAGGAGCGATCCCAACTCCACACACAAACAACATCGGAATCTGACACAGCCAATCTCATTTTAATTCCTAACATGGCACTAGGTGATTCACAAGAACTTACCTCCTCCGGTGTATATACAATTAATAAAATTCAGCAATGTACTCAAGTTATCAATCCCCAACACAACATCATCAACGGAGTCATCAAACGCACGATACAACACTTAGCCACAGTACACCTTCCAACACGAATAGCACCCACATTTATCCATCAACCACACAACTCACAAATCACAGTTACCAACATCGACCACAGCTCATTGGAAGCATTGCACCAGCACAATCCAATACACACAACATACACCAGCCACACACACACACACACTCACACAACACACATGTATCTCAAGTGATTATCTAGATGAGTTCATTAGGCGCCATAAGGAGTTTATCCCGCACCACCCCTGCCGGCCTGACGCACCTCTCTCCCCTGGAGAGGTCCAAGACGCATCCTCTCCCTTGGAGGATACCACGAGACCTTTCCCTTGAAGGAATCGTAAACTTGACTCAACCAAACAAATCACGCCTTTCCCTTGAAGACGTGACCGCACCTCTTTCCCTCGAAGAGGCACTTAGCACCCATAGTGCAGTTTTAGGGGGCAGTGCAGGCTCCTTCAGATTCTAACATTTCATTCAATCACTTTTTTTTTCTCTTAAATTCATCTACCAATTTCATTCATCAATTTCTCCTCAAATCCATCCAATTCACATCATCAAGACCATCAACAGTTCCACCATCAATTTCCAACATTAATCCAATTCCAAACCTCAATCCACATATCACAATCCAAATCAATTACACAAATCAACAATGCAATTCCAATCACTAAGTCCAATAACAATTCCCACATCAATTCCATCGTCGACCAGTTCCAAACCACATGCACAATCACAAGCCAGGCAAACACGCATAGCAACCAAGCAATGTCAAACAGTCAACCCAAGCCCCAAATCCTTCACCCAATTCTATTGTCCAATTCCATTTACTAATTCCCTAACCAATTCCATGTACCAATTCCATTATCCAATTCTATGTCATAAATCTATATTACTATCACATTATCAACCCCCCATCCCACATAGCACCACTTCCACCAAAACAACTCATAACATCAGGTCATCCAACAACACATAGCATCATCTCAAACCCAACATCAAATAAACAAACATAATCTGAATCATTCAGTAATCCCACATCACACATAACCACACATCACAAGATATTCAACGCCTCCCATGGCACAAACAGTTTAAGGGTAAAGGGCTAGCTCACCGGCCACCCCCACCTGCAAGTACAGGGGAAGCCATGTCATGAGTCGTAGGGTTACCCTCCTGTGCGTCCTTTATTGGACGACCCCACATTGGCAGGGTCATCCACCTGTTCATCATTTATAGGGCGACCCCACATTGGCAGGACCACCCTCCTGCAACCACAACCTGATACAATAGCATAATATACATAATTCTCATGTTCACAGACCCGTCCCTCCTATCACTCTTTACTAGTTTCGATCAATTTATCATCCATGTTAATCAATTCCCCCAATCAAACTCATCACAAACAGCCATCAATCATCAACCAATCCATCAATTAACAAATATCCAACAAACATCAAAACAGCATATTTCACAGAACAATCAATTGCAGAACAGTTTTCCCCTTTTACTCTCTTTCAGTTTCATGCAAGGCCCTACATTTTTCAAGGTCTGAATTGTAACTCCTCACACCAACCACACTACCTATCGTACGCTAAACCCTCACCTAACAAGAAGTTGAGGCTCTAAACTCTTCTAGAAACCCGAACAACCAAGCTCTCAGACACAAAAAACGTAGCTATTCTCCTCTTCACCGACAGCAGCTTACTCCGAAATATTCAGAACTTCTGGGTGCGATCTCTTCTTCTCATCACAACGAACTCATAGCAAGAAACGGATCATCAATCGGACCTCTACAACTCTCCGAATCGAGGTTTGAAGTTTTGGAGATTTCTGGCTGAGACACAAAAATCGTAGCTCTTCCTTCTTCCACTGACAGCAGCCTGCTCTGACCCAGCCAGAACCACGACCAGCGATCTCTTCCTCTCGCCGCCACGAGCGTGTAGCAAGAAACAGATCGTCAATCAGAGCTCTACAACCCCCGGAATCAAGGATTGACCCAAATGGGGTTTTGGTTCTTCAAACACGGATTTGGGGAAGAGGAGAGGGAGAAATGAAAAATGAAATTGATGAAACTCCTAAAATCCGAATTTCAATCACTCAATGCTTGAAACACGGCCCACGTATCATCAAATGCAGCCCCAAAGTGATTTAACTCAACCCAACTCAAATTCGAACGTCCCGAACTTCGATGGAACCTCAAGAACACTGTTTCAAATGCCTCAATCACCCGAACTCGAGTTCCAAAACATTTGGTTGGGCGGGGATGTTACAAGTCTCCACAACTTCAAAAGATTTCGTCCCCGAAATCACAACCCAACTCGCTCTAGCAACGAATCCACAATTCACAGCATAACGCCGCAACACAAGGATCACATCACCTCCCGAAACTCCCTTTTAACGGCTCTAGCAACACACACCTTCTAAGGGCACTACTCCCACACTACTTCGAACTTCTACCCAACAGACACACACAACCGAACCTCAACGGCACTACTCACAACAAGAACACAACCAAAACACAATCAAACAAAACTCACACAAAAGCACAACCGCAACACAAGAGCACAACAAAGAACAACTCAAGGAAGTAAGAATACTACCAGCTAACACCTCCGAGTAGAACTTCACACTTCTCAAACACTCCACCAACCTAGCTAAAATCTACAACAGCTCTACTCTTCCAACCAACCTCCTAGTCTACTACCACTTCCACTCCCAAACTACTCTGACACCCTCTTCACTACAGGAGGACACAAAACGTTTCAGTTGACCAATTTTCAGAAATCACATTTCATTTCAAAGCACTTTCCTTTCAAATTCACATCACTTTCCTTTCAAAACTTCCCACCCACTTCAAAACAATTTGAAAATCCCTGAAAGTCGGTCATGTGCCGATGCTTCATCCCCTCTCCCTTTGAGGTTAATTACTCCTCCAGAAGAAGAGACGAATCACCAACATAGCAGCAACTAACCAGCTCTGATACCACTTGTAACACCCATCCCAAACCGACCCGAGTTCACTCGTGGTCGAACCGGTTTGAGTGCTACTTGAGATACAGCATTTAAATAAAGGAGTAAAACGCAGCGAAAATAGAAACAACTCTTAAATAAAAGCTGAAAGACAACCGAAGGCCTTCATTACATAAAAACCGAAATCGAAACCAAAACTCAAAACGATTACAAATCTCCCAACCCAAAAGTGTCAACCGAAATCTAAAATTAAAACAATGGTCACTCCACAATAGCTTCCTAATCTTCACTTCACAACTCCAACCTGCAACTCCTCCGAACTCAACCGAACACCTGAAAAGAGAAACTGGGGGGAAATCAGCTTCCTAATGAAACTGAGTGAACCCACTGGGTTTAACTATGCGCCAAACCTAGCTTAGGAGCGATCCCAACTCCACACACAAACAACATCGGAATCTGACACACCAATCTCATTTTAATTCCTAACATGGCACTAGGTGATTCACAAGAACTTACCTCCTCCGGTGTATATACAATTAATAAAATTCAGCAATGTACTCAAGTTATCAATCCCCAACACAACATCATCAACGGAGTCATCAGACGCACGATACAACACTTAGCCACAGTACACCTTCCAACACGAATAGCACCCACATTTATCCATCAACCACACAACTCACAAATCACAGTTACCAACATCGACCACAGCTCATTGGAAGCATTGCACCAGCACAATCCAATACACACAACATACACCAGCCACACACACACACACACTCACACAACACACATGTATCTCAAGTGATTATCTAGATGAGTTCATTAGGCGCCATAATGAGTTTATCCCGCACCACCCCTGCCGGCCTGACGCACCTCTCTCCCCTGGAGAGGTCCAAGACGCATCCTCTCCCTTGGAGGATACCACGAGACCTTTCCCTTGAAGGAATCGTAAACTTGACTCAACCAAACAAATCACGCCTTTCCCTTGAAGACGTGACCGCACCTCTTTCCCTCGAAGAGGCACTTAGCACCCATAGTGCAGTTTTAGGGGGCAGTGCAGGCTCCTTCAGATTCTAACATTTCATTCAATCACTTTTTTTTCTCTTAAATTCATCTACCAATTTCATTCATCAATTTCTCCTCAAATCCATCCAATTCACATCATCAAGACCATCAACAGTTCCACCATCAATTTCCAACATTAATCCAATTCCAAACCTCAATCCACATATCACAATCCAAATCAATTACACAAATCAACAATGCAATTCCAATCACTAAGTCCAATAACAATTCCCACATCAATTCCATCGTCGACCAGTTCCAAACCACATGCACAATCACAAGCCTGGCAAACACGCATAGCAACCAAGCAATGTCAAACAGTCAACCCAAGCCCCAAATCCTTCACCCAATTCTATTGTCCAATTCCATTTACTAATTCCCTAAGCCAATTCCATGTACCAATTCCATTATCCAATTCTATGTCATAAATCTATATTACTATCACATTATCAACCCCCCATCCCACATAGCACCACTTCCACCAAAACAACTCATAACATCAGGTCATCCAACAACACATAGCATCATCTCAAACCCAACATCACATAAACAAACATAATCTGAATCATTCAGTAATCCCACATCACACATAACCACACATCACAAGACATTCAACGCCTCCCACGGCACAAACAGTTTAAGGGTAAACCGGCTAGCAAATCGGCCATCCCCACCTGCAAGTACAGGGGAAGCCATGTCATGAGTCGTAGGGTTACCCTCCTGTACGTCCTTTATTGGACGACCCCACATTGGCAGGGTCATCCACCTGTTCATCATTTATAGGGCGACCCCACATTGGCAGGACCACCCTCCTGCAACCACAACCTGATACAATAGCATAATATACATAATTCTCATGTTCACAGACCCGTCCCTCCTATCACTCTTTACTAGTTTCGATCAATTTATCATCCATGTTAATCAATTCCCCCAATCAAACTCATCACAAACAGCCATCAATCATCAACCAATCCATCAATTAACAAATATCCAACAAACATCAAAACAACATATTTCACAGAACAATCAATTGCAGAACAGTTTTCCCCTTTTACTCTCTTTCAGTTTCATGCAAGGCCCTACATTTTTCTAGGTCTGAATTGTAACTCCTCACACCAACCACACTACCTATCGTACGCTAAACCCTCACCTGACAAGAAGATGAGGCTCTAAACTCTTCTAGAAACCCGAACAACCAAGCTCTCAGACACAAAAAACGTAGCTATCCTCCTCTTCACCGACAGCAGCTTACTCCGAAATATTCAGAACTTCTGGGTGCGATCTCTTCCTCTCATTACAACAAACTCATAGCAAGAAACGGATCATCAATTGGACCTCTACAACTCTCCGAATCGAGGTTTGAAGTTTTGGAGATTTCTGGCTGAGACACAAAAAACGTAGCTCTTCCTTCTTCCACTGACAGCAGCCTGCTCGACCCAGCCAGAACCACGACCATCGATCTCTTCCTCTCACCGCCACAAGCGTGTAGCAAGAAACGGATCGTCAATCGGAGCTCTACAACTCCCGGAATCAAGGATTGACCCAAATGGGGTTTTGGTTCTTCAAACACGGGTTTGGGGAAGAGGAGAGGGAGAAATGAAAAATGAAATTGAAGAAACTCCTAAAATCCGAATTTCAATCACTCAATGCTTGAAACACGGCCCACGTATCATCAAATGCACCCCCAAAGTGATTTAACTCAACCCAACTCAAATTCGAACGTCCCGAACTTCGATGGAACCTCAAGAACACTGTTTCAAATGCCTCAATCACCCGAACTCGAGTTCCAAAACATTTGGTTGGGCGGGGATGTTACAAGTCTCCACAACTTCAAAAGATTTCGTCCACGAATTCACAACCCAACTCGCTCTAGCAACGAATCCACAATTCACAGCATAACGCCGCAACACAAGGATCACATCACCTCCCGAAACTCCCTTTTAACGGCTCTAGCAACACACACCTTCTAAGGGCACTACTCCCACACTACTTCGAACTTCTACCCAACAGACACCACAACCGAACCTCAACGGCACTACTCACAACAAGAACACAACCAAAACACAATCAAACAAAACTCACACAAAAGCACAACCGCAACACAAGAGCACAACAAAGAACAACTCAAGGAAGCAAGAATACTACCAGCTAACACCTTCGAGTATAACTTCACACTTCTCAAACACTCCACCAACCTAGCTAAAATCTACAACAGCTCTACTCTTCCAACCAACCTCCTAGTCTACTACCACTTCCACTCCCAAACTACTCTGACACCCTCTTCACTACAGGAGGACACAAAACGTTTCAGTTGACCAATTTTCAGAAATCACATTTCATTTCAAAGCACTTTCCTTTCAAATTCACAACATTTCCTTTCAAAACCTTCCCACCCACTTCAAAACAGTTTGAAAATTCCTGGAAAGTCGGTCCTGTGCCGATGCTTCATCCCCTCTCCCTTTGAGGTTAATTACTCCTCCAGAAGAAGAGACGAATCACCAACATAGCAGCAACTAACCAGCTCTGATACCACTTGTAACACCCATCCCAAACCGACCTGGTTCACTCGTGGTCGAACCGGTTTGAGTGCTACTTGAGATACAGCATTTAAATAAAGGAGTAAAACGCAGCGGAAATAGAAACAACTCTTAAATAAAAGCTCAAAGACAACCGAAGGCCTTCATTACATAAAAACCAAAATCCGAAACCAAAACTCAAAACGATTACAAATCTCCCAACCCAAAAGTGTCAACCGAAATCTAAAATTAAAACAATGGTCACTCCACAATACTTTCTAATCTTCACTTCACAACTCCAACCTGCAACTCCTCCGAACTCAACCGAACACCTGAAAAGAGAAACTGGGGGGAAATCAGCTTCCTAATGAAACTGAGTGAACCCACTGGGTTTAACTATGCGCCAAACCTAGCTTAGGAGCGATCCCAACTCCACACACAAACAACATCGGAATCTGACACAACCAATCTCATTTTAATTCCTAACATGGCACTAGGTGATTCCACAAGAACTTACCTCCTCCGGTGTATATACAATTAATAAAATTCAGCAATGTACTCAAGTTATCAATCCCCAACACAACATCATCAACGGAGTCATCAGACGCACGATACAACACTTAGCCACAATACACCTTCCAACACGAATAGCACCCACATTTATCCATCAACCACACAACTCACAAATCACAGTTACTGACATCGACCACAGCTCATTAGAAGCATTGCACCAGCACAATCCAATACACACAACATACACCAGCCACACACACACACACACTCACACAACACACATGTATCTCAAGTGATTATCTAGATGAGTTCATTAGGCGCCATAAGGAGTTTATCCCGCACCACCCCTGCCGGCCTGACGCACCTCTCTCCCCTGGAGAGGTCCAAGACGCATCCTCTCCCTTGGAGGATACCACGAGACCTTTCCCTTGAAGGAATCGTAAACTTGACTCAACCAAACAAATCACGCCTTTCCCTTGAAGACGTGACCGCACCTCTTTCCCTCGAAGAGGCACTTAGCACCCATAGTGCAGTTTTAGGGGGCAGTGCAGGCTCCTTCAGATTCTAACATTTCATTCAATCACTTTTTTTTCTCTTAAATTCATCTACCAATTTCATTCATCAATTTCTCCTCAAATCCATCCAATTCACATCATCAAGACCATCAACAGTTCCACCATCAATTTCCAACATTAATCCAATTCCAAACCTCAATCCACATATCACAATCCAAATCAATTACACAAATCAACAATGCAATTCCAATCACTAAGTCCAATAACAATTCCCACATCAATTCCATCGTCAACCAGTTCCAAACCACATGCACAATCACAAGCCAGGCAAACACGCATAGCAACCAAGCAATGTCAAACAGTCAACCCAAGCCCCAAATCCTTCACCCAATTCTATTGTCCAATTCCATTTACTAATTCCCTAAGCCAATTCCATGTACCAATTCCATTATCCAATTCTATGTCATAAATCTATATTACTATCACATTATCAACCCCCCATCCCACATAGCACCACTTCCACCAAAACAACTCATAACATCAGGTCATCCAACAACACATAGCATCATCTCAAACCCAACATCACATAAACCAACATAATCGAATCATTCAGTAATCCCACATCACACATAACCACACATCACAAGATATTCAACGCCTCCCACGGCACAAACAGTTTAAGGGTAAAGGGCTAGCTCACCGGCCACCCCCACCTGCAAGTACAGGGGAAGCCATGTCATGAGTCGTAGGGTTACCCTCCTGTGCGTCCTTTATTGGACGACCCCACATTGGCAGGGTCATCCACCTGTTCATCATTTATAGGGCGACCCCACATTGGCAGGACCACCCTCCAGCAAC
The DNA here is from genome assembly GCA_034768395.1 of Linum lewisii. Lineage (NCBI taxonomy): Eukaryota > Viridiplantae > Streptophyta > Magnoliopsida > Malpighiales > Linaceae > Linum > Linum lewisii. Next base: position 15,851,895 of record CM068304.1, read on the forward strand.
CACAACCTGATACAATAGCATAATATACATAATTCTCATGTTCACAGACCCGTCCCTCCTATCACTCTTTACTAGTTTCGATCAATTTATCATCCATGTTAATCAATTCCCCCAATCAAACTCATCACAAACAGCCATCAATCATCAACCAATCCATCAATTAACAAATATCCAACAAACATCAAAACAACATATTTCACAGAACAATCAATTGCAGAACAGTTTTCCCCTTTTACTCTCTTTCAGTTTCATGCAAGGCCCTACATTTTTCTAGGTCTGAATTGTAACTCCTCACACCACCACACTACCTATCGTACGCTAAACCCTCACCTGACAAGAAGATGAGGCTCTAAAGTCTTCTAGAAACCCGAACAACCAAGCTCTCAGACACCAAAAACGTAGCTATCCTCCTCTTCACCGACAGCAGCTTACTCCGAAATATTCAGAACTTCTGGGTGCGATCTCTTCCTCTCATTACAACGAACTCATAGCAAGAAACGGATCATCAATTGGACCTCTACAACTCTCCGAATCGAGGTTTGAAGTTTTGGAGATTTCTGGCTGAGACACAAAAAACGTAGCTCTTCCTTCTTCCACTGACAGCAGCCTGCTCCGACCCAGCCAGAACCACGACCATCGATCTCTTCCTCTCACCGCCCACAGCGTGTAGCAAGAAATGGATCGTCAATCGGAGCTCTACAACTCCCGGAATCAAGGATTGACCCAAATGGGGTTTTGGTTCTTCAAACACGGGTTTGGGGAAGAGGAGAGGGAGAAATGAAAAATGAAATTGAAGAAACTCCTAAAATCCGAATTTCAATCACTCAATGCTTGAAACACGGCCCACGTATCATCAAATGCACCCCCAAAGTGATTTAACTCAACCCAACTCAAATTCGAACGTCCCGAACTTCGATGGAACCTCAAGAACACTGTTTCAAATGCCTCAATCACCCGAACTCGAGTTCCAAAACATTTGGTTGGGCGGGGATGTTACAAGTCTCCACAACTTCAAAAGATTTCGTCCCCGAATTCACAACCCAACTCGCTCTAGCAATGAATCCACAATTCACAGCATAACGCCGCAACACAAGGATCACATCACCTCCCGAAACTCCCTTTTAACGGCTCTAGCAACACACACCCTTCTAAGGGCACTACTCCCACACTACTTCGAACTTCTACCCAACAGACACGCACAACGGAACCTCAACGGCACTACTCACAACAAGAACACAACCAAAACACAATCAAACAAAACTCACAAAAAAGCACAACCGCAACACAAGAGCACAACAAAGAACAACTCAAGGAAGCAAGAATACTACCAGCTAACACCTCCGAGTATAACTTCACACTTCTCAAACACTCCACCAACCTAGCTAAAATCTACAACAGCTCTACTCTTCCAACCAACCTCCTAGTCTACTACCACTTCCACTCCCAAACTACTCTGACACCCTCTTCACTACAGGAGGACACAAAACGTTTCAGTTGACCAATTTTCAGAAATCACATTTCATTTCAAAGCACTTTCCTTTCAAATTCACAACACTTTCCTTTCAAACCTTCCCACCCACTTCAAAACAGTTTGAAAATTCCTGGAAAGTCGGTCCTGTGCCGATGCTTCATCCCCTCTCCCTTTGAGGTTAATTACTCCTCCAGAAGAAGAGACGGATCACCAACATAGCAGCAACTAACCAGATCTGATACCACTTGTAACACCCATCCCAAACCGACCTGGGTTCACTCGTGGTCGAACCGGTTTGAGTGCTACTTGAGATACAGCATTTAAATAAAGGAGTAAAACGCAGCGGAAATAGAAACAACTCTTAAATAAAAGCTCAAAGACAACCGAAGGCCTTCATTACATAAAAACCGAAATCCGAAACCAAAACTCAAAACGATTACAAATCTCCCAACCCAAAAGTGTCAACCGAAATCTAAAATTAAAACAATGGTCACTCCACAATAACTTCCTAATCTTCACTTCACAACTCCAACCTGCAACTCCTCCGAACTCAACCGAACACCTGAAAAGAGAAACTGGGGGGAAATCAGCTTCCTAATGAAACTGAGTGAACCCACTGGGTTTAACTATGCGCCAAACCTAGCTTAGGAGCGATCCCAACTCCACACACAAACAACATCGGAATCTGACACAGCCAATCTCATTTTAATTCCTAACATGGCACTAGGTGATTCCACAAGAACTTACCTCCTCCGGTGTATATACAATTAATAAAATTCAGCAATGTACTCAAGTTATCAATCCCCAACACAACATCATCAATGGAGTCATCAGACGCACGATACAACACTTAGCCACAGTACACCTTCCAACACGAATAGCACCCACATTTATCCATCAACCACACAACTCACAAATCACAGTTACCGACATCGACCACAGCTCATTAGAAGCATTGCACCAGCACAATCCAATACACACAACATACACCAGCCATACACACAAACACACTCACACAACACACATGTATCTCAAGTGATTATCTAGATGAGTTCATTAGGCGCCATAAGGAGTTTATCCCGCACCACCCCTGCCGGCCTGACGCACCTCTCTCCCCTGGAGAGGTCCAAGATGCATCCTCTCCCTTGGAGGATACCACGAGACCTTTCCCTTGAAGGAATCGTAAACTTGACTCAACCAAACAAATCACGCCTTTCCCTTGAAGACGTGACCGCACCTCTTTCCCTCGAAGAGGCACTTAGCACCCATAGTGCAGTTTTAGGGGGCAGTGCAGGCTCTTTCAGATTCTAACATTTCATTCAATCACTTTTTTTTTTCTCTTAAATTCATCTACCAATTTCATTCATCAATTTCTCCTCAAATCCATCCAATTCACATCATCAAGACCATCAACAGTTCCACCATCAATTTCCAACATTAATCCAATTCCAAACCTCAATCCACATATCACAATCCAAATCAATTACACAAATCAACAATGCAATTCCAATCACTAAGTCCAATAACAATTCCCACATCAATTCCATCGTCGACCAGTTCCAAACCACATGCACAATCACAAGCCAGGCAAACACGCATAGCAACCAAGCAATGTCAAACAGTCAACCCAAGCCCCAAATCCTTCACCCAATTCTATTGTCCAATTCCATTTACTAATTCCCTAAGCCAATTCCATGTACCAATTCCATTATCCAATTCTATGTCATAAATCTATATTACTATCACATTATGAACCCCCCATCCCACATAGCACCACTTCCACCAAAACAACTCATAACATCAGGTCATCCAACAACACATAACGTCATCTCAAACCCAACATCACATAAACCAACATAATCCGAATCATTCAGTAATCCCACATCACACATAACCACACATCACAAGACATTCAACGCCTCCCACGGCACAAACAGTTTAAGGGTAAACGGCTAGCTCACCGGCCACCCCCACCTGCAAGTACAGGGGAAGCCATGTCATGAGTCGTAGGGTTACCCTCCTGTACGTCCTTTATTGGACGACCCCACATTGGCAGGGTCATCCACCTGTTCATCATTTATAGGGCGACCCCATATTGGCAGGACCACCCTCCTGCAACCACAACCTGATACAATAGCATAATATACATAATTCTCATGTTCACAGACCCGTCCCTCCTATCACTCTTTACTAGTTTCGATCAATTTATCATCCATGTTAATCAATTCCCCCAATCAAACTCATCACAAACAGCCATCAATCATCAACCAATCCATCAATTAACAAATATCCAACAAACATCAAAACAGCATATTTCACAGAACAATCAATTGCAGAACAGTTTTCCCCTTTTACTCTCTTTCAGTTTCATGCAAGGCCCTACATTTTTCTAGGTCTGAATTGTAACTCCTCACACCGACCACACTACCTATCGTACGCTAAACCCTCACTTGATGTAACATCCCCACCCAACCAAATGGTTTGGAACTCGAGTTCGGGTGATTGAGGCATTGGAAACAGTTTTCTTGAGATCCCATCGAAGTTCGGGACGTCCGAATTTGAGTTGGGTCGAGTTAAAACACTTTGGGGGGTTCTTTTGATGACTCGTGGGCCATGTGTCATGCTTTGAATGCATGTGTCATGCTTTGAGTGTATGTGTCATGCTTTGAGTGTTAAAAAGGGGATTTGAGGAGTTCTTCACTTCTTCATTTTCCTCCACTTTTCCCAAACCCGTAGTTGAAGAAGCCAAAAAAAAAAACCATTTGGGGTCAATCTTTGATTCCGGGAGTTGTAGAGCTCCGATTGACGATCCGTTTCTTGCTACGCGTTCGTGGCGGCGAGAGGAAGAGATCACTGGTCGTAGTTCTGGCTGGGTAGGAGTAGCCTGCTGTCAGTGAGGAGGAGAGGATCTACGACTTTGGAGTTGTAGAGCTCGGTCGTTTGGGTTTCGAGAGTCATTTTAGAGTCTCGTCTTCTTCTCCAGGTGAGGGCTTAGCATTGTGTAGGTAGTTTGGATGATGTGAGGAGTTTCAATTTTGACTTAGATGGGATTAGGTTTTTGCATGAATTGGAAGAGAGTAAAAGGGGATTTTGTTATGTGATTAATTGTTGTACATTTGTGAAAGTTGGTCGTTGTTGTATGCTTGTCGATATGATGGATTGCGTGATGATAGCGGGCTGTTTGTTATGTGCCATGAATGGGGGAGATATTAACCTTGATGCTTAATGGATTGGAGGTAGTAACGAGTGTAGGAGGGTTGGGATATGATGTTGTAACTGTGTTCTGCCCGAGTTGATAATTGTGGATTGCAGGAGGGTGGTCCTGCCAATGTGGGATCGCCATTACATGATGGACAGGTGGATGGTTCCGCCAATATGGGGCTGTCCAATGAAGGATGTACAGGAGGGTAACCCTACGACTCATGACATGGCTTCCCCTGTACTTGCAGGTGGGGGTGGCCGGTGAGCTAGCCGTTTACCCTTAAACTGTTTGTGCCGTGGGAGGCGTTGAATGATTTGGATTGTGTTGGAATTATGTGATGATGAGATGGTGTGGATGGATTGATTAGTAATCTGAATTGTATGAGTTGTGATACGAATATGAATATAGAACTGGAAGGAGCCCACACTACCCCACCCGAAATACTGGTTGTGATTAAGTCCGATTCACTGGGGTGAATCCCTTGGCTGGGTTGCCAAGGTTGGTTGATATTCTCCTTCGGGGAAGGATCCTATATGGATGCGTCGGAATGTATTCTCCTTCGGGGAAGGATCCTTAATGGATGCATCGGGTTTATGTAATGGCCGGCGGTGGTGATGTGGATAACTCCTTGGCGCCTTAATAACTCATCTAGACAAGTTGAATGTGATGGTGGTGTGTTTGTGTTGTGTTTGTGATTTGGGTGATTGGAGTGTTGTGATTATGTTGCTTGTGAAGTGAATTGATGCTTGTTCTATTTTATTCTACTGTATGAATTGTGCTTGAGAACAAGAACTGACCAACGTGAACACCTAGACTGTTTGTAGGGAATTAAAACACGGAAAGGGGTTAGGGTGGTTCCATTGTTGGATGTCTTGTGCGGAGGTTGAACCGCTCCATGGAATAGGCCAACGTGTAGGTAGGCCCGGTGGGATCACTCAATTTCAATAGGAAATTGATCCCTTTCTCCCTTTCAGGATCCCGTGGCTAGTGAGAGTGGTGTGGGTGATCAGTGTTGAAGACGGGTTTTGAGAAGTTCTGGGCTGAAGCTATGAGGTGAAGACTGGAGCCTTCTTGGAGTTGACCTGTTTTATATTTCAGTTGACTTTGAATGTTTTGGGAGATTTCAATGGATTTATGTAACTTCTGAGTGTGTGTTGGATTTTATGGTTTACGTTGAGATGGTTGTACACTGTTTCATTGTGGTTTTCACGGATTACTGGAGGCCTCTTTGTTGATTTAAATAAAGGCTTGGTTTTATTTACGTTTTAAAATTGTTTTTGTCTGTTGGTAACACTCAAGAACTGTTCAACCATGGATTTCACCGGGTTGATTCGGGAAGGGTGTTATAAGTGGTATCAGAGCCTGGTTAGTTGCTGCTGTGTGGGTGAATTGTCTCTTCTTCTAGAGGAGTAATTAACCTCATAGGGAGAAGAGATGAAGCATCGGCACGGGACCAACTTTCTAGGGGTTTTTGCAATTGTTTTAATCGGGTTGGGGAATGGTTTTGAAAGAAAACTGTTTGGAAAAATTTGATTATGAGCAGTCAACTGAAATGTTTAATGTCCTCCTGTAGTGAATCTAGTCAAGCAAGGGGAAGTAGGTCCACCGGGAACTCAGGGTTTAGAGAAGGAGCCCTCAGATTCCAACCGAGTCTGTTGAAGGGGTGGAACTTTGGGGAGTTTAATGGGGAAGTGGCTGATCCTGAGGTGGCCGAGCAGTGGCTTCAGGAATGTGAGTACAAGTTCCTACAGATGGGACTTGGGGAGGGGCTGAAGGTGCAGGCAATGACCTTTCTGTTTAAAGGTCATGCTCTGAATTGGTGGAAGTTGATGTCGCAGAGTCGGGTAGTTCCGCCAGAGATGGAGCTGGATGAGTTTGTTGAGGTATTTCATGATCAGTTCTGTCCTGACCTTTGGCGCGAGGAGAAGGCCAAGAAATTCATGAGCTTGGAGCAAGGTGAGAAGTCTGTTCTCGCATACTACATAGAGTTTACCTCTCTCTCTAAGTGGTATGACGAGTGGACTAACCGAGAAAAGAAGCTCATCAGTAAGTTCATGAATGGGTTGAGAGCGGAGATTCAGGAGGGAGTCACCACCGCTGATATGGGGAGTTTGGTGGCCGTTAAGGCGGCGGCACTCCAGAGGGAGAGGTTGGAGAACAAGAAGAAGGAAGAGAAGAAGAGAAAGGCGTCGGCTCAGCCTTCTCCTTCAGTCACTAATAGTCATCCGGCTAAGAGGGCTCAGACATCTTATTCAGGATTCCGAGGTGCGCAGTCTGCCCCACCGAGGGGTGTGAAAGTTTGCTATACCTGTGGGCTCCCGGGTCACGTGAGCGCTACCTGCCGTAGGTCGGGACTGGTGAGTAGGAGCGGAGCATCGGGAGGGTTGCCGATGTGTGGTATCTGTAAGAAGCCACATGTCGGGGAGTGTCATATGCTGAGGTCAGCTCCGGTGACCTGCTACACTTGTGGACAGCCGGGCCATAAGAGTAACGTCTACCCGAGGAGGGGTACTGCACCAACTCAGTCTGTGGGATCGGTGCAGGGGCCTAGAGCTCCGTCTAGGAGCTATGGAGGCGAAGGTGGCGGCAGTATGGGACGAGGGGCTGCGAGTGCTGGCCGAGGAACGGGTGCTAATGCCATGCCTGTGGGAACTGGGGGAGATCAAGGGCGGCTGTATGCTCTCACCAGGGGTGCGGCAGAGAATGCTAATGACATGGTAACCGGTATGATTTCTATCTCAGATCTTTCCGCTTACGCTTTGTTTGATTCGGGTTCTACCCATTCCTTTGTGTCTGAGAAATGTTTGAGTAGCTTGGGTGTCGTAGCTGGTAGTCTAGGCGGTAGTTGGGGTGTCAGAACTCCTTTGGGGACGTCGGTCCGGGTAGATCGTGTGTGTAGGGGTTGTAAGGTGTTAGTGGGAGGTGTAGAGTTTCTGGCGGAGTTGGTGGTGCTCCCTTTCAACGAATTCGACGTTATCCTAGGAATGGATTGGTTGGCTAGGCATGGGGCGTTGCTTGATTGTCGGAAGAAGGAAGTGTTGCTTCAGGTGGAAGGTGTTGGCCAGGTGGTGTTCAAGGGTGTTAGAAAGAGGGAGACAGCACCTATGGGATTAATTTCAGCAATGCAAGCTTTCTCTTTGGTTCGAGAGGGGTGTGAGGCTTTGTTGGTTCAGGTATCGGTTGAGCATAATGAGGAGTTGGAAAAGGTGCCAGTAGCTCGGGAGTTTGCTGATGTGTTTGAGGAATTACCTGGTGGACCGATTGAGCGTGAGGTGGAGTTCAGTATAGAGTTAATTCCTGGAACTGCTCCTATCTCCATCCCACCCTATCGTATGGCACCAGCTGAATTGAAGGAGTTGAAGGAGCAATTGCAGGAGCTCTTGGATAAGGGGTTCATCCGCCCAAGTGTATCCCGGTGGGGAGCTCCAGTGTTGTTTGTGAAGAAGAAGGACGGGTCGATGAGGATGTGCATCGACTATAGGCGGTTGAACAAGGCAACGATCAAGAATCGTTATCCACTTCCAAGGATAGATGATCTCTTTGATCAATTGCAAGGGGCTGAAGTGTTCTCGAAGATAGATTTGAGATCGGGTTATCACCAGTTGAAGGTGGAGGATGGGTCGGTGCCAATGACAGCCTTTAGGACGCGGTATGGGCACTACGAGTTCCTTGTGATGCCCTTCGGTCTCACTAATGCTTCGGCCGCGTTCATGGCTCTCATGAACAAGGTTTTTCATGAATACTTGGACAAGTTCGTGATAGTGTTCATCGATGATATTCTCATCTATTCCAAGAATGAGAAGGAGCATGAGGAGCATTTGAGGATTGTTTTCCACAAGTTGAGGGAGCAGCAACTTTTTGCCAAGTTCTCGAAGTGTGCCTTTTGGTTGGAAGAGGTGTTGTTTCTTGGACATGTGGTCTCTAAGAGAGGTGTGGAGGTTGACTCGAAGAAGATTGAAGCGGTGGTTAACTGGTCCCCACCTAAGGATGTGTCGCAACTAAGGAGCTTCTTGGGTTTGGCTGGTTATTATCGAAGGTTTGTCGAGGGATTCTCCACTATAGCCTCCCCTCTACATAAGTTGTTGAGGAAGGAGTCAAAGTATGAGTGGAGTGAGGCGTGCCAGAAAAGCTTCCAGGAGTTGAAGAAGCGGTTGACTTCAGCTCCGGTGTTGACCCTGCCGGTGGAAGGTGGCGAATATGTGGTATTTAGTGATGCTTCACTGCAAGGGTTGGGGTGTGTGCTGATGCAGAATGGGAAGGTTGTTGCTTATGCCTCATGTCAGCTTAGAGTGCATGAGGTGAACTATCCGACCCACGACTTGGAGTTAGCCGCAGTGGTGTTCGCCTTGAAGTTGTGGAGGCACTATCTGTATGGTGAGACGTTTAAGATCATGACCGATCATAAGAGCCTTAAGCACCTTATGGATCAGAAGGAGCTGAATGGAAGGCAACGACGTTGGATGGAGCTCTTGAAGGATTATGACTGCACCATTGACTACCATCCCAGTAAGGCTAATGTGGTTGCAGATGCATTAAGTCGAAAAGAGTTGGTTGATCTTAGGGCGTTGAGAGTGGAAATGCAGTTGGATGATGTGGGGAACTTGCTTGCTAAGCTTAGTATCCGACCCATGTTGAATGTTAGGATTGGTAAGGAGCAGCTCTGGGATGCTACCTTAGTGGCTATTCGAGGGGAAGTTGAGAAGGGGTTGGATAATGGGTTTGAGGTAGTTGGCAGGTTATTGAGGTGCAAGGGACGAGTGTGTGTGCCGGAGGTGGAGGAGTTGAGGCAGGGGATTTTAGAGGAGGCTCACTCTTCGATGTATGCTATGCACCCCGAAATGACTAAAATGTACCACGACCTGAAGTTGAGTTTTTGGTGGCCGGGGATGAAGAAGGACGTGGCACGTTTTGTGGCGACTTGTCTGGTTTGTCAGAAGGCGAAGGCAGAGCATAGAGCTCCGGGTGGGTTACTCCAGTCTCTACCAATTCCGGAGTGGAAGTTCGTGGACATCACCATGGACTTCGTGTCGGGTTTTCCGCCAACCAAAGAGGGGAAGGATGCCGTGTGGGTAATAGTCGATCGTTTGACAAAAGTTGCTCATTTCATACCCATTCGGTTTAAGCCAAATGTGGAGGAGTTGGCCAAGCTGTATATAAAGGAAGTAGTAAGGTTGCATGGGGTTCCTCAGTCCATCGTCTCTGATCGTGATCCGAGTTTCACATCTCACTTTTGGGAGGGGCTGCATACGGCATTGGGAACTAAGCTGAAATTCTCAACGGCATATCATCCCCAGACGGATGGGCAATCGGAGAGGACGATTCTGACTTTGGAGGAATTATTGAGGAGTTGTGCGATGGAATTCCAAACTCCATGGACGGAATTGCTACCTTTGGTTGAGTTCGCCTACAATAACTTATATCATGGTAGTTTGAAGTCCGCTCCTTTTGAGGCTTTGTATGGGAGGAAGTGTAGGACGCCATTGTGTTGGGATGAAGAAGGTGCGAGAGTGTTGTCGGGTCCTCAAGTTGTACAAGAGACGGCTGATCGTATTAAGGTGATTAAGGATAGGTTGAGAGCGGCCCAGGATAGGCAAAAGGCGTATGCGGATGGTCCTACAAGAGAGCTGAGTTTTGATGTTGGGGAGAAGGTATTTTTGAAGGTGTCGCCATGGAAGGGGCTGATGCGTTTTGGTAGGAAAGGAAAGTTGGCACCTCGATACATTGGTCCTTATGAGATTCTAGCTAAGTCGGGTCCGGTGGAGTATGTGCTGGCACTGCCGAAGGAGTTAGAAAGGATGCACGTGTTTCATGTGATTATGCTTAAGCAGTATCATGGAGACCCTGCACATGTGATTCAGCCGGAGGAAGTGGAGATCGAGCGAGATTTGACTTATGAGGAGAAGCCGGTTGCTATAGTGGATAGGCAAGTTTGGGTTTTGACGAATAAGCAGATTCCGCAGCTCAAGGTGGTATGGAGGAACCACGAGAGTGAGTCGGCTACTTGGGAGACCGAGGAGGATATGAGGCGGCGGTATCCGAAATTAGTGGAAGCTTATGCTTCAAGTATTTACATCCCTTGATGTGTGTTCTTGTGTTTGCTCGTTGTGGTGAGTGTCTCGAGGGGGTCTAGGGTGTGTTTGGTGATGGCCTAGTGTGGGGAGTTGGTGTAGGAATGTTGGGTGGTTGAAGGAGGGCTGTTAGATCGTCGTTAGGGATTTTGGGGGTTAATAGGATGCTTGGATTGCTGCAATTCTTGCTGTACTTTCCGAATCGTGTCGCTAGGAGGAGTTGGGGATGATTTCGGGGACGAAATCCTTGAAGTTGTGGAGACTTGTAACATCCCCGCCCAACCAAACGGTTTGGAACTCGAGTTCGGGTGATTGAGGCATTGGAAACAGTGTTCTTGAGATCCCATCGAAGTTCGGGACGTCCGAATTTGAGTTGGGTCGAGTTAAAACACTTTGGGGGGTTCTTTTGATGACTCGTGGGCCATGTGTCATGCTTTGAATGCATGTGTCATGCTTTGAGTGTATGTGTCATGCTTTGAGTGTTAAAAAGGGGATTTGAGGAGTTCTTCACTTCTTCATTTTCCTCCACTTTTCCCAAACCCGTAGTTGAAGAAGCCAAAAAAAAAAACCATTTGGGGTCAATCTTTGATTCCGGGAGTTGTAGAGCTCCGATTGACGATCCGTTTCTTGCTACGCATTCGTGGCGGCGAGAGGAAGAGATAGCTGGTCGTAGTTCTGGCTGGGTAGGAGTAGGCTGCTGTCAGTGAGGAGGAGAGGAGCTACGACTTTGGAGTTGTAGAGCTCGGTCATTCGGGTTTCGAGAGTCATTTTAGAGTCTCATCTTCTTCTCCAGGTGAGGGCTTAGCGTTGTGTAGGTAGTTTGGATGATGTGAGGAGTTTCAATTTTGACTTAGATGGGATTAGGTTTTTGCATGAATTGGAAGAGAGTAAAAGGGGATTTTGTTATGTGATTAATTGTTGTACATTTGTGAAAGTTGGTCGTTGTTGTATGCTTGTCGATATGATGGATTGCGTGATGATAGCGGGCTGTTTGTTATGTGCCATGAATGGGGGAGATATTAACCTTGATGCTTAATGGATTGGAGGTAGTAACGAGTGTAGGAGGGTTGGGATATGATGTTGTAACTGTGTTCTGCCCGAGTTGATAATTGTGGATTGCAGGAGGGTGGTCCTGCCAATGTGGGATCGCCCTTACACGATGGACAGGTGGACGGTTCCGCCAATATGGGGCTGCCCAATGAAGGATGTACAGGAGGGTAACCCTACGACTCATGACATGGCTTCCCCTGTACTTGCAGGTGGGGGTGGCCGGTGAGCTAGCCGTTTACCCTTAAACTGTTTGTGCCGTGGGAGGCGTTGAATGATTTGGATTGTGTTGGAATTATGTGATGATGAGATGGTGTGGATGGATTGATTAGTAATCTGAATTGTATGAGTTGTGATACGAATATGAATATAGAACTGGAAGGAGCCCACACTACCCCACCCGAAATACTGGTTGTGATTGAGTTCGATTCACTGGGGTGAATCCCTTGGCTGGGTTGCCAAGGTTGGTTGATATTCTCCTTCGGGGAAGGATCCTATATGGATGCGTCGGAATGTATTCTCCTTCGGGGAAGGATCCTTAATGGATGCGTCGGGTTTATGTAATGGCCGGCGGTGGTGGTGTGGATAACTCCTTGGCGCCTTAATAACTCACCTAGACAAGTTGAATGTGATGGTGGTGTGTTTGTGTTGTGTTTGTGATTTGGGTGATTGGAGTGTTGTGATTATGTTGCTTGTGAAGTGAATTGATGCTTGTTCTATTTTATTCTACTGTATGAATTGTGCTTGAGAACAAGAACTGACCAACGTGAACACCTAGACTGTTTGTAGGGAATTAAAACACGGAAAGGGTTTAGGGTGGTTCCATTGTTGGATGTCTTGTGCGGAGTTGGAACCGCTCCATGGAATAGGCCAACGTGTAGGTAGGCCCGGTGGGATCACTCAATTTCAATAGGAAATTGATCCCTTTCTCCCTTTCAGGATCTCGTGGCTAGTGAGAGTGGTGTGGGTATCAGTGTTGAAGACGGGTTTCGAGAAGTTCTGGACTGAAGCTATGAGGTGAAGACTGGAGCCTTCTTGGAGTTGACCTATTTTATATTTCAGTTGACTTTGAATGTTTTGGGAGATTTCAATGGATTTATGTAACTTCTGAGTGTGTGTTGGATTTTATGGTTTATGTTGAGATGGTTGTACACTGTTTCATTGTGGTTTTCACGGATTACTGGAGGCCTCTTTGTTGATTTAAATAAAGGCTTGGTTTTATTTACGTTTTAAAATTGTTTTTGTCTGTTGGTAACACTCAAGAACGGTTCAACCATGGATTTCACCGGGTTGATTCGGGAAGGGTGTTACACCTGACAAGAAGATGAGGCTCTAAACTCTTCTAGAAACCCGAACAACCAAGCTCTCAGACACAAAAAACGTAGCTATCCTCCTCTTCACCGATAGCAGCTTACTCCGAAATATTCAGAACTTCTAGGTGCAATCTCTTCCTCTCATTACAAAGAACTCATAGCAAGAAACGGATCATCAATCGGACCTCTACAACTCTCCGAATCGAGGTTTGAAGTTTTGGAGATTTCTGGCTGAGACACAAAAAACGTAGCTCTTCCTTCTTCCACTGACAGCAGCCTGCTCCGACCCAGCCAGAACCACGACCAGCGATCTCTTCCTCTCACCACCACGAGCGTGTAGCAAGAAACGGATCGTCAATCGGAGCTCTACAACTCCCGGAATCAAGGATTGACCCAAATGGGGTTTTGGTTCTTCAAACACGGGTTTGGGGAAGAGGAGAGGGAGAAATGAAAAATGAAATTGAAGAAACTCCTAAAATCCGAATTTCAATCACTCAATGCTTGAAACACGGCCCACGTATCATCAAATGCACCCCCAAAGTGATTTAACTCAACCCAACTCAAATTCGAACGTCCCGAACTTCGATGGAACCTCAAGAACACTGTTTCAAATGCCTCAATCACCCGAACTCGAGTTCCAAAACATTTGGTTGGGCGGGGATGTTACAAGTCTCCACAACTTCAAAAGATTTCGTCCCCGAAATCACCCGACATGATGCTGGTCCGGGGCAGACCTGATGCTGGTCTGATGCCGGTCCGGGCAGACCTGATGCTGGGCCGGGGCGGACCTGATGCTGGCCTGATGCCGGTCCGAGGCAGGCCTGATGCTGGTCCGGGGCAGGCCTGATGCTGGCACTCGGCTTCCACCTGCTACTCTTTCGATCCATTCTATTGAAGCCTTCATCTGGACTAAAATTTGAGAGATGGTCGGCATGGTAGCCTCCAGTAGAGCTAACTTCCTTTCTGTCATGGTTAGTGAAAATACACGAACATCAAGACTTTTTCTAATATGATTTTCTAAGACTCTCTTTTCTATGACTCGATGCAAACAATAATTTAGTGGCTAAAAGTAGGGTCGTGGCTCGGTGAATAACACAAGCAACGAAAGCTAATCTATCCCCTCTTCTTAAACACACTATTACAATTGAAAAGAAATAACTTGGCAAGGGTGGCCTTGCTTAATTTTCTTTTTCTTCTTTTGTATATTTTCTTTGGATGACTTGATTCGGCCACCAATCTTTTCTTGCCTTACAATGCTTCTAACAAGAATGAAAATAGATGGGATTTTCTAGACTGATTTTCTAATAACACGAAAATAAAGATAGGTAGGGTTTTTCAAGGATTTTCTAAGACTGGAAGTAAAGGATATGAATCTAGGGTTTCAAACCTGAAGACTGGGATAGATTGTGGTTCCTCGAGTTGAACCGAAGCTCTGATACCAAAACTGGTGTGAACCGCCGCAACCGTGGGCAGACGACCCTAACCACCGCAAGTCTTGAACCTTCGCTCGATCACCTTCGGCACCGGGGGCGGATAAGTACTAAGACCCGTCGGTTATGTGTAACCGGGAACCCGTAGTGTCCAGGAATGGCTCCAGGACAGAAGGGGAATACTTCTGTTGATAATACCTATTCTAAGCTATGCACGCAGCATAAAACTAAAGAATTGAGAACAAAAGTTCTGTTTGATTGATTTATTCGAAAAGGGTTGATTGAGTTTACAATGAGGCCGAAGCCTCTTATTTATAGGTGAGGAAATCGTGAACAGGCTCACGTTTCCTACTTGGAAAAGAACTCTAAATTAATAAAATAATAGCCGAGAGTCCTAAATAGAATAAAAGGACTTACTTGCTCCTAAAGAATCGAAACTAAAAGGGAAAATCTGAGTCCAACTCTTAAAAAGACTTAAATAATACAAAACCGGCTAAAAACCCTAAACTGGCGGATCCGGTCAGGTGTGCCGCTCACGCGCGGGCCGAATTAGGAAAGTCGGCGCCGCCTTTGCTGTCGGGCTTGGAATTGGCGGCGGCGTCGGCTGCTCGGGCTTGGCATTGCTCAGGGCTCCTAGTGTTGGGCTCCGGCGGGTCTGATGCTGATGCTACTCGGCATCCGGGGTTCCTGCTCGGCCTGCCCATTCAGCCTTCCTTCCATTTCCTCATTTCCTCCATTTCCTTCTGTGCTGCTAGGTATACAGCTCCTAGGCTTGGCTTCAGGCCTGTTATGGGGTTGGGGGATGGTGTTGGACCCGCTAGGGGCTGAGTCCCCTGCTGTCTGGCTGCTAGGGCCCGGTTGGGGCCTTCCGAGCCCGGGGCTGGCGCCCGGGTGTAGTCTGCCTTCGGGCCTTCTCCTGATATGCCCAAGCCTGGCCTTCCTTGTTTCTCCCAGTTGTCCAGGAAGGTCCTTAGAGGTTCCCCTAAGGTGGTCATCCGTTCCTTGAGCTCTTGGAACCCTAGCTTTGGTGCTAGGGCTGGAGGAGCGCTCGGGGCGGGGCCGACTGGAGCTCCTTTAGGCTGGGGCTTGGTCCTCTTCCGTCGGCATTCCTCTAAGAAGGCATCTAGAGGATCCCAGGGCTGTGTAGCACCTCCTGGGTTTTTAGACATAGTGCCCGAGGTGCCGGCCAAGCTAGGCTCCTTGGCTGCCATGAGCGCCGGGGCCCAAGTTAGGGCCGGATGGGTCTGGACGCTCATCCGTGCTTGTTGAGCCCAACGGGGAGGGCTGTACTTGAACCTCACCACCTACTGGGGCTTGGTAAACCTCTGTGGGGTTACTTTAAGGGGCTGTCGAGGTTCTAATCGCTTCTTATAAGGCGCTAAGGCCTTTGCCGTCGTGGGTGTTCCGGTGGGGTGTACGAATAGGAATTCCCCGCCGGTCGACTGCCCGGAGTCACTTCAGAATGGGCCTTAGGCCCATGGAATTTAGCTGAAGAAGATTTACGTGAAGGAGCTGAGGGGAGGGTTTTGGAGTTTGGCGGCTGGGGTGTGGGGTACAAAAAATGAGGGAGAGGCTGATGCGAACTGCCTCCTCTAGGAAGGGATCGACTCAACACCCAAAACTATATTATCAGCCCCACGAGAACTTAACCTTTGAAACCGCGGAGAACCCTTGACATCCACTAAGTATTGACTTAGGAACCCCAAGGTATTCGGTCGAGTTGGTGCCACAAACAAAGGATGATTGCCTTTGATGATAAACCAAAACCTTAAGCTAAGCAACAATGAGCAAAGACTTGAAGGAAAAAGAACAATGTTCTGAAAATTTCATTAAGGGGTAAACTATCTTACAATGATGGCCGAGGCCTCTATTTATAGCTCAAGGGTGGCCTAGGCCGGTTCCAACTCTAAAAAGGAAAAAACTAAAATAATCCTAAAAGATAGGCCGAGGAAACTATTAAAATAAACAAAGTTGTCCGAATATCAAACTCCTAAACCGGCAAAATTGAGCAAAACCCTAATCCGGGCGGATTAGGGCAAATCCGACTTTCCTTGTCTGGGTGGGATTGGGAAACCTCCGGGTGCGGGCAGGAATCCAGACGCGGCTAGGAAAAGTGCCTGGAACGCGCGCGGTGGCATTTCCGTAATTACCGCGGGTTCCCGGAGACCGGGTGGACGGGTGGCATCCTTCGGCTGTGGTGACCGGCTCGGCATCATTTGCTCCGGACCCGGTGCTAGGGTTTTGGTGACATCGGGCTGTTCTGGTCTTCTGCTTGACATTTCCTCGGACAAGCGAGGTTCTCTCCAAGTCTTTTGGCCTCCTAAATCTTCTGGCATCAGCTTGTCCGCCAGATTTTGAGTGCTGAGCAGGGTTGTCTGAGGCAGGGGCTGGTTGTCCGTATCCGCCGGGGCCGGGGCAGTGTCCTTAGGGCATTTGTCTTTTGTGGGGGATTTATGGCGGCCATCAAGGGTCAGCACTGTGGATCCTTCTCTGATGAACCTCTGGTCCAGCTCTTCATGCTTGGCTCGACTCCAATCGCCTATGTAGGCAGTGACCCGTGTCTTGAAGGCTTTGACTTGGCTCCGGGTCAAAGGTAGGTCTGGTCGGGTCCAGGGCACCGGGGGTTCATCATTCCCCTCTTCTTGGGAGGATTCGTCCTCGAATCTGTTTCTGCAAAGTCATCATCATAGAAAGGAGTTAAGTCAGCAACATTGAAAGTAGCACTTACACCATAGGTGTTGGGCAAATCTAAAACATAAGCGTTATTGTTGATCCTTTCAAGAACAGTGTAAGGCCCATCTCCTCTTGGCAGCAACTTAGATCTCCTTTGCTCAGGGAACCTGTCCTTCCTGAAGTGAATCCACACTTGGTCACCAGGGTGGAAGATTTTCTCCTTTCTTCCACGGTTTGCATTCCTTAGGTATTGAGTTGTCCTTCTTTCGATGTTGGCTTTAGCCTTCTCATGAAGCTTTCGAACGTACTCAGCCTTGGTGTGTCCATCTGCATCTAGAAACTCATGTATAGGCAATGGTGATAAATCCAATGGGGTTAGGGGGTTAAAGCCATAAACCAATTCAAAAGGTGAGTATTGGGTGGTGGAGTGGACAGATCGGTTGTAAGCAAACTCTACATGGGGTAGGCAGTCCTCCCAAGTCCTAAGGTTGGATTTGATGATGGCTCTAAGCATTTGGGATAGTGAACGGTTGACAACCTCTGTTTGACCATCAGTATGAGGGTGGCAGGTAGTGGAAAACATAAGCTTGGTTCCTAGTTTAGCCCACAAGGTTTTCCAAAAGTAACTTAGGAATTTTGAGTCTCGGTCAGAAACTATAGTCTTAGGGATGCCATGAAGTCTAACTATTTCTCCAAAGAATAAGTCTGCTATGTGGGATGCATCATCAGCCTTATGACATGCAATGAAATGAGCCATTTTTGAAAACCTATCTACAACCACGAAAATTGAGTCTTTGCCCCTCCTAGACTTAGGCAATCCTAGAACAAAATCCATAGATATATCTACCCTAGGGTGTTCAGGGATAGGCAAAGGAGTATATAAACCAAAGGGTTGAAGGTGTGACTTAGCTCGTTGGCATTTGGCACATTGGTTGATAACCTTCTCAACTTCTTTCCTCATTCTAGGCCAGTAGAAATGTTCCTTAAGGCAGGCTACGGTTTTAGCAACTCCAAAGTGTCCCATGAGTCCTCCTCCATGAGCTTCCCTTATGACTAGGGTTCGGCTTGAATGGCTAGGGTAGCATAGCTTGGCTCCTTTAAATAGGTATCCATTCTGCCTATAATAATCCTCAAACCCTACATGTGTGCGAGACTCAAAGATGTCTTTAAAGTCGGGGTCAGTCAAATATAAATCCTTAATATGCTCAAAACCAATGAATTTAGTACTCTAAGGCAGTGATTAGGGCATACCTTCGAGAAAGGGCATCAGCTACCACATTCTCCTTACCTTGTTTGTAGTGGATGATATAAGGGAAAGACTCAATGAACTCCACCCACCTTGCATGCCTTTTGTTCAATTTATGTTGAGCCTTCAAATATTTGAGGGGCTCATGGTCGGTGCGGATGATGAACTCCTTGGGCCATAAGTAATGTTGCCAAGTCTTTAAGGCTCAGACTAAGGCATACAGTTCCTGGTCGTAGGTGGGGTAATTGAGGGTTGCACCACTCAATTTCTCACTGAAATAGGCAATAGGTCTCCCTTCTTGCATCAACACGGCTCCAATTCCTACTCCCGAAGCATCACACTCGATTTCAAAAGGTTTTGAGAAGTCGGGCAGCTTGAGCAATGGGGCTTCGGTGAGCTTCTTCTTGAGTGCTTCAAAGGCTTCTTCTTGAGGTGCTCCCCAATGGAAGGGAACATTCTTCTTAATGACAGCCGTGAGAGGGGCGGCTATTGTGCTAAAGTCCCTCACAAATCTCCTATAGAAGCTTGCAAGTCCATGGAAGCTTCGGACATCAGTGATGTTCTTTGGGGTTGGCCATGACTTGATTGCTTCAATCTTGTCCTCATCAACCCTAATTCCTGTAAAGCTAACAACAAAACCAAGAAACACAAGATGATCGGTGCAAAAAGTGCACTTTTCCATATTTGCATATAGTTGTTCTTGTCTTAGGGTTTCTAGGACAGATTTCAAGTGACCTAGGTGATCCTCTAGGGTTTTTGAGTAGATCAGAATGTCATCGAAATAAACTACTACAAATTTCCCTATAAAATGCCTAAGGACTTGATTCATTAACCTCATGAAGGTACTAGGTGCATTAGTCAAGCCGAAGGGCATGACCATCCATTCATACAAACCTAGTTTAGTTTTAAAGGCAGTCTTCCATTCATCACCTTCCTTCATTCGGATTTGGTGATAGCCTGATCTTAAATCTATTTTAGAAAAGATCGTTGAACCATGTAATTCATCAAGCATATCATCTAACCTAGGGATGGGGTGTCGGTACTTAACTGTGATGTTATTGATTGCTCGGCAGTCGACACACATCGTCCAAGTTCCTTCTTTCTTTGGCACAAGGATGACTGGAACAGCACACGGACTCATGCTCTCCCTCACATAACCCTTGTCCATCAATTCTTTGACTTGTTGCTGGATTTCCTTAGTCTCCTCCGGGTTTGTCCGGTAGGCAGCCTTGTTGGGTAGTGATGCTCCCGGCACAAGGTCAATTTGATGTTCTATGCCACTAGGGATTTCCTTGGGAAATACATCTTCAAAATCCTGCAAAAGTGAAGACACAGCACTAGGAAGAGAGGTGTTAGGGTTAGTAATCAAACATTCTTTGTAGAGAATGACCACTAGGGCTTTCCTAGATACTAGGGTTTGTTAGATCTCACTAGGTCTAGCTATCAGGTTTTCTCTCCTCTCAACCTCACTCTTTTGAGCTCTTTGATCCTTAGGATCATGACATTCTGTTTTCGATCTTGTTTCTGTTTTTGAACCTTTTTCTTTTGAGGGTTCACTCTTTTCTTCTCTTATCTCTCGTTTCTTGAGCTCTCTCTCCTGTTTCTCTCGGCTCACCTTTCTCTCTATTTGATCGTTCAGTATCTTAGTAGGTGATAGTGGCTTCAACTTGAAAGTAGTGTCTCCATGTGTGAGTTGATACTTATTTGCTCTTCCATTATGTTGTGAGTATCGATCAAACTGCCAAGGCCTTCCAAGTAGAACATGGGCAGCCTCCATGGGAACTACATCACAAAGCACCACGTCCCTGTATCTTCTAATGCTCAAAGGGATGTGTGCTTGTTTGTTGACCTTCAAATCTCCACTATTGCTAAGCCAATGCAGTCGGTAGGGCTTAGGGTGTGCGTGAGTAACAATTCCCAAACCCTTAACAAGATCTAGGCTCACTGCATTGGTACAACTTCCACCATCAATAACCAAAGTACAAATCTTATTTAAAATCACACACCTTGTATGGAATAGATTGTCCCTTTGCTCCCATCCATCTTCTTTAGGTTGTGTACTAAGGATCCGTCAAGAGACTGCTGAAAATTGAATCCGAGGACGGGTGGCCGTCGGGTTCATGTTCGTCGGGTTCATGTCCGTCGGGCTCGCCGGGTGGCCGTCGGGGTCGGCGCTCGGCTTCAGGATGTCGACGAGGCCTTCTTCTGTCTTCAAGCCAAAACTGGTCGAGGGAATGTTCAAAAGGCCCGGGGTAGGCCGATTGACATCATCTGGCTCGGACAGGGTGTCCGGGGCAGGCGTGATGCTGGGCCGGGGCAGGGCTGATGCTGGTCCGGGGCAGACCTGCTCGGCATCAGTCGGCGTGGCCGGTGTGATCACTCGGTTGTTGAAGGCTGAAAATTTTTCCAGGCCTTCCATGTTGACTTCTTCTCCTTCACTGGTCTCCTCTTCTATTTCTTCATCAATTGGCTCCTCTTCATCATCCGTGACAACCTCTCCTTCTCTAAGTACCATGGTTCGGGTGTTAGGAAAGGTCCCTTGCCATGTGACCCCTACCTTGACATTTGAAACACACAATGGCACTAGGCCGAGCATTAGTAGTAGGGATTTTTGAGCCAGGATTAGGTGTTACCCGTGATGTGGTCCCTTGATTAGGGTTTGGCCTCGATCCAGGATTCCGGCTAGGGTTTGTCCTCCAAGGGGTGTTCCCTGCACTCCTGTCTCCTCTCACAGGGGCACTGATCGGTGGCGGGGTAGTAGCCCAGATTCCAAGTCCATTCTTCAATTCCTTCTCAACCCTAATAGCCGTGGTTACCAAGTCATCATAATCAACAAAGTTTAGGATGTTGACTTGATGTAGGATCTCTCTTCGTAGGCCTCCAGTGAACCTTGCTATTTTGGCATCCACATCTTCACTCAGGTCAAGCCTTGTGACCAAGATCTCCATCTCTTGACTGTACTCTTCAACTGACATGGTCCCTTGCTTCAAAAGTTGAAGCTTGGCGTGCAAGTCTCGATTGTAGCTGCTCGGTACAAATTTTCTTCTCATCTTTCTCTTAAGACTCCTCCAACTAGGGATGGGGTCCTCTTCTTCTCTCCTGATCTGATTTCTGAGCTGAGCCCACCATAAAGCAGCAAAGTCAGTGAACTCGAGAGTGGCTAGGGTTACCTTTTTCCTCTCGGAATAGTTATGGCACTCAAAGAAATCTTCCATGCTCCTCTCCCAATCAATGTACTCGTCGGGGTTTGCTTTGCCAGCAAACTTGGGTACATTGAGCTTCAGACTGCTCACATCATCATCTATCTCCTGTTCATTCCTCCTTGGCCGCCAGGGGCCATCTCCATTCGGGGCTCCAAACTGCTCAGTGAATCGGGTGAAGTTTTGAGCCATGGCAGCCAATTGTGCCTCCACAGCAGCTAACCTCTCATCTGCCATGATTAGTACAAGAACAACGGACCTCACAAAATCACTCTAAAGAACCTCGCACACTTTTTTTCTTACCGCTCATGTATGAAAATTTAAAGTCACTCAAATTAGGGTTTTCTTTGAAAATTTCCAAGACAAAGACAATTCCACTTCAAGTAGTTGCAAGTTTCTTCGAAGCTATGAAGTCTAAGTCTACCAATGACACAAACAAGACTTTATACCTAGGGTTTTGGATTTCTAGGGCAAGAATCTTGATGCTAGGTCGTGGGATGACAAGACAGACAAGCTTGGGTGTTCTACTAAGAAAGCTACTAGCTAAACTTATGAAAAACTCCTCTTCTTGAACTTAACCTACTACCTTGATTGTGAACGTGGCCTTGCTTTTTGGCTAGGTCAATTTTTTCCTATTTTCTTAGACCTTGATTCTTTTCTTTTCTTTTCTTTTATTCTCTTGTATTTTCTTTTTCTTTGAACGGCCACAGCTTTTTCTCACAACAAAAACTTAAAGAAAGGTAGAAGATTAGAAAAAACACAATGAAGCTATTTAGGGTTTTTCTGAAAACTGATAGCAACGAAAATTTAAAGATATGAATCCAAGTAAGAACCTGGAAACTGGATAGATGTGGTCCAAGAGTTGAACCATGCTCTGATACCAGCTGATGCGAACCGCCTCCTCTAGGAAGGGATCGACTCAACACCCAAAACTATATTATCAGCCCCACGAGAACCTAACCTTTGAAACCGCGGAGAACCTTGACATCCACTAAGTATTGACTTAGGAACCCCAAGGTATTCGGTCGAGTTGGTGCCACAAACAAAGGATGATTGCCTTTGATGATAAACCAAAACCTTAAGCTAAGCAACAATGAGCAAAGACTTGAAGGAAAAAGAACAATGTTCTGAAAATTTCATTAAGGGGTAAACTATCTTACAATGATGGCCGAGGCCTCTATTTATAGCTCAAGGGTGGCCTAGGCCGGTTCCAACTCTAAAAAGGAAAAACTAAAATAATCCTAAAAGATAGGCCGAGGAAACTATTAAAATAAACAAAGTTGTCCGAATATCAAACTCCTAAACCGGCAAAATTGAGCAAAACCCTAATCCGGGCGGATTAGGGCAAATCCAGCTTTCCTTGTCCGGGTGGGATTGGGAAACCTCCGGGCGTGGGCAGGAATCCGGACGCGGCTAGGAAAAGTGCCTGGAACGCCCGCGGTGGCATTTCAGTAATTACCGCGGGTTCCTGGAGACCGGGTGGTCGGGTGGCATCCTTCGGCTGTGGTGACCGGCTCGGCATCATTCGCTCCTGACCCGGTGCTAGGGTTTTGGTGACGTCGGGCTGTTCTGGTGTTCTGCTTGACATTTCCTCGGACAAGCGAGGTTCTCTCCAAGTCTTTTGGCCTCCTGAATCTTCTGGCATCAGCTTGTCCGCCAGATTCTGAGTGCTGAGCAAGGTTGTCCGAGGCAGGGGCTGGTTGTCCGTATCCGCTAGGGCCGGGGCAGTGTCCTTAGGGCATTTTTCTTTTGTGGGGGATTTCTGGCGGCCATCAAGGGTCAGCACTATGCATCCTTCTCTGATGAACCTCTGGTCTAGCTCTTCATGCTTGGCTCGACTCCAATCGCCGATGTAGGCAGTGACCCGTGTCTTAAAGGCTTTGACTTGGCTCCGGGTCAAGGGCAAGTCTGGTCGGGTCCAGGGCACCGGGAATTCATCAGAGGCGGAGGGCACGAACTTCGAAGAAGGAGGTCAATGGCGGCACACAACAATCGAGAAAGAGAGAAGGATGTGCCAGTGATGGGTGTGGACTCGAGGTCGAAGCTTGGGTAATAGTTGGCGTCACCAGCTTACGAAGGAGAAAGAGGGAAAGTTGGACGTCGGAGGGAACGACGACGCCGATGACGGCTGTGGGAAGGAACGACGGTGGCGGGACAGTTGGTGTGATGCTGCAGTTTTAGCGGTATCAAATAACTAATCTACCAAGGTAGACTAGATCGTATTCTACTCGAGGTCTCTTCTTCTTGTCTACTCAAATATGTTGGAAAATTACTCAGGTTTAAACAGGTTGTGCGTGATGTGAGTTCCACGACTTCTAATCTAATGAACAAAGGAAAATAAAAGGCAGAAATATTAAAAGGTTGACTAACGAGAAGATAGACGAGCTTAGATTTCGAATCCCCCTTTAGATCAGCAAAGCAACAACAATCACAAGACCAACAGTTTTCAATTCTAATTCAATCAATTTCTATACACCACCATAACTCCTTACCCTTAGGTTTAAGACTGGCGAACGTTCGCTCTATCCGATCTAATTACCAAGATTAACTAGCCGCCCGGGTACGGTCGCCTCTCGCAACGACTTAATTAACTGATGCAATTACTAATGATTTATGAGTTACTCTTGCAGTGGATTAACCCTAATCGGTTCCTACGAAAGGCACACTCCAATTATAAGGTTAACTGGTTGAATTGATGTTTTAAAGAGAGGCGAGCGTTTGCTTCTATCCTCAGCTTAACAAGAATCTAAACTAGGTGATCAAGGAAGACAGGTTTAAGCGCCAAAGCAGGGAACCATCTAGCGACTAACCCTAGCTTGCAAAAACCTAATCTAGGCGACCAACCAGAAAAGAAACATGAACAATCAAGAACAAAACAACCATGCAAAGAGAAACTGATTGAACTTTGAATCTAATTACCGCCAATCCGTGACCGCTTTAAAGCCCTGGGTCACTTAGGGTTCATCTAATCTAAGCTCTACAAGTTCAGCTACTCATAACGATAACAGAAGAATCAAAGGCAACAAAGGAAATCATCATACAGAGGAAGAACAGATAAGAACTGAAAAACCTAATTCTGACGACTCCGGCGAAGCTGCAATCTCCTGGATCTTCAACTTTAAGCTTCGAGCTCTTCGAGGTGGAAGGATGGCGTCACGATCTCTCCACAGATCTTCGAACTCTCTAAACTCTATCTATAGACCCTAAGGTCGTGGCTAATCAGCCAAAATTCGTGTGCATCTAATCTGGCTTCAAAAAGTCTATATATAACCCCAGAAATCCTTTACAAGTTGGAAAAGGCTGAAAATTAGGGTTTCTGCCCGGATTTTCAAAGGAATTTTCGCCGAAAATCTTAGTGTAAATGGATGGTCCGCCGGCTGCTTTTCTCCTGTGATTATCGGTCCAATTGTTCTCGACGAAAACTTAGGGTTTTCGCTGAAAACTTCCTTTGATGAGCATCAGTCGATTTGTTCTTGCATTTTTGCTGAAAACACTAGGGTATTTCGGCGAAAACTCCTTTGTAAATCGGGGCAGACTTTGGTTCGACTCGATTGACTCCTCGAATTGATTCCGGTGCATTCCTCGAAGTTCCAACGCCTTAGACACGTCCTTGGCTACTTTATTTGACGGCAAAAACCTGTGCTAACATAAAAACACTAGAAAACCATCAAATAGACCCGAAACGGGCCAAGGTAACACAAATGGCACGAGATAGGGCAATTGATTGAATATTCGTTATTCTACCCTAAAAACCATGTCTTAAGCAAGGAAACGTCGCTTAAATGAGGCTGATAATCACGTCAAATCGAGTGTCATCAAAATACCCCACACTTAAGCTTTTGCTTGTCCTCAAGCAAACTGAATAGAATCGCTCATGTTCACAAATGATAAGATCGATTAAATTGTAGATCAATCAAACACAATGAATTATTAGACAGATAGATCCTAGAACAAGAAACCAAACATACATATAGATCAGCCAAACTACCTAGTCTCACTAATAAACTGCACACGACAAGTAGTAGCAACCAATTATGCATGAATTTGACCTGACCGACCAGACTCCTCACACAGGAAGTATTTAGTACAATGGGGAACTCTCACTCTCTGTGTTTAAGGACGTGTTTCTGCTCTCAATCATTTTCTGTTATTGAATTCTGTCATAAGTTTGCAATTCGACCACATCTCCACCACTGTGACAACACGAGTATCCAGTCAAGAAGGACTTCCCTGCTAGGACTGTAACGAATTCTACACTACATGGGTTTATAATGAGATGGATGATGGGAATGTATGATGATGGCTTTCTGCGGTGTAGCTTTCGACTAACTTCCCTCGAATCTAATCTGTGGCTTCCTACCGTCTAACCAGACACGGGTGGAATAATGAACGCTCGTCCTATGATACCCTCAAGCAACCTAGCACTTATTATTTTTCTGTACACAATTTTTTTTCTTTCCTTTGGACTTCGTTCTTCCATATCTAGAGAGAAGAACGTTTTATTGGACTAAAAACTTGAAACCTTTTTGGCTTTTCTGATTTTTCTTCTTTTCATTTTTTTATTTCTTTTGTGTCGATTCTTTCTTTTAGTTGCTAGAGGGGTTTACACGTCTGGACATAATAGCTAAGACCACCTGTTTAATTGCTATAGGCAGGTCACCACAAACCGACTTCCGGTAGGTCAATCTAGAACTACAACCACAGGGGATCAACGGGAAATGAACGAATGGGAATTGGCTGTAATGTATATCAAACCGAAAGAACAGGCCAAGCTCAAGGGTTTAAACCTAATGGATTTTATCGTTAGGTAGGCTATCTGGCTTAGTAGCTGAATCTAACTCGTGTCATCGTGTGGTCTCGAGTAGCTCTCATGCAAATTCTAACTCATTCAAGCAAACAAAAAATCACTCAAAAAGAATTAAAATTGCAAGTTACGTGCAATGGATCAAAAGCTCACAGTTGGTTTGCTAGTCGGATTCGGTCATTTTCATGCAATCAAGGTTACAAACTGCAAGTGTGATTTTAAAATTCTGTTCTGACCAAGCAATTTAGCATCAAAGTATACAAGTTGGTTCTCAAGTTCTAGGTTAAGCAGTCTAAGCATCATTATGAAAGTTTGAACAACAACTTAACATCAAAAATCAAGAACTGAGCCATTCTAATGCTAGAGAGACTGGAATGGAATCACGAGGCACACAGAAAACACAATCAAGGGCAATCAAGTTCATGCAAGGTTCTCTAGCATCCTACCCCACACTTAAATCGGTCTGTGTCCTCACAGGACTAATTCTTGAGTTCAGAGTGAAGTAGAAGAACCTGGACCGAGATGGTTGGCGTAGGGGATGAGCACGGGTCCTCGGAGCGGAGGGAATCTACCAAAGCGAAGCAAGGCGAATCTCCCTACTGCCTACAAAACAAAAACAAATGAAACGTAAAAAGGAAACTGGGACAAGTGCCCCAGATCCACACAGAAAAAAGTTGGATCGAGATCCGAAAAGAATAAATAAAAAGAAAGGACCAGAAAAGGAATAAAACCCGATCACTGCTTGTCAGGTGGGCCGGGAGGTGGAAAGTGGAGGAAATCTCCGAGCTGACGTTGCCACGCCAGCTGTGCCTCATACCGCCTATCAGCGCGGTGCATATGTTGCTGCATAATAGTCCATCTCGCCTCTTGAGTGGCGTTGTCGGTGATGCGCCACTCCTGCAGTCGCTCATATAGCTCTCCAACATCCGCGGGATGCGGGTGAGGCTGCGGGTGAGGCGCCTGATATGGATCTGGGATGGCCGGCGGCGACTGGTGTACATACCCTGCCTGATGGTGTGGCGAGGGAGTATGGTCATGAAACTCTGGCTCGTACTAAGGCTGGGACTCCTCAGAATCATCGTCTTCCTCCGACTCATCCTCACTCTGGAGGGGAGGATCTGCTGCTACTTGGGGACTGAGGTCTAGCTCGAGGTCGTACTCGACCGCCAAATCTCCTCCAACGGTGCATACTCTGCGGCGTGGGATGTTCGGGCCATATTCGTGGCTGAGGTCGAAGGAGATGATGAGCTGGCCGATGAAGTTGCCTCCCAGGAGTGAGCGAGGTGGCGTCCTCCTCTTGGTCTTCTGGTGGAAGATGCGAGCGAGCACCCATCCGGGGTGAAGAGGGTAGCTCTCCCGGATGGCGCGAAGAAGCAGAAGTTCCTCCTTGCTGATATGGTGGCGGTCCTTCTCTGGAGCATATAATAGCGATCTACGCCAAACCATATGAATGTATCTATAGAGAGGGTGAGAGAGAGACTTAACTGAGTTATGGTCCGTGAGACGATCGTCGGGCACTCCAGTCATGTGGTCCCAGAGTGCATGGTAGGCCTCCCCGTCGTCCTCGTCGTTCGCCCAGCCGAGGTGATGACCGTGGTAATGCTCGTAGGGAATGCCTAGATGAGCTGCAAACTCATCATAGGTGAGGGTCCTGTACACCCTGCCCAGGTAGAAGGAAACGACCTTCTTGCTCTGCCTCCTCTTGTGCTCGTCCAGATCAAAGGTGGCCCAGAACTCCTGGAGAGCGACGTCTAGAAAGTCGGAAGCTATGGTGGTCAGGTCTAGGAGGCCGGCCGGTGCCAGGGCATCGTGCACGTGCCGGTGGTAGTCCTCATTGTGATCGAAGAGAGACTCCATGGAAAGTGGTCAAACATTAGCTCCCGGAACATGCTCGAGCTTCTTGTAGCACTCAAAGTAGTAGTCGGGTAGACGAGCAACAGTGCGATGGTGCCCAGCACGGCTAGGGAATGCTGGTGGAGGACCCTGGATGGCGGGTGTGACGGGAGCGGGGGCTCTGGAGCTCGAGGCGGCGTCAAGTCTCTGCTTGGTCCTGCGCTCATAAGTGGTGTTCCTAAACAAGAAAACAAACCAGATTAGTCAAACTAAAACCCTACCCCACACTTAGTCGAAAAACTCAATTTCACAAAGAAATGAGGAAAACCGAGTGGGGGTAAGCAAAACAGCTTTAAACCGGTAATCACAAACAATAAAATACATGCTTAGGAACAGCCAGAATGGAATTAGAACACTCAGAGTTCAGAAGTCAAACCGACATTCAAAAAGTCAACATAATAGAACAGTGAACCCTAATCATGGCAAGACTATCATAAATCGGAGAATGACGGTATAATACGATCTCAGATGGCAAACACAATAATCTGAACGAGAATGAACACATAAGGCAGCCAAATGATCAAAAACAGTTCATGGTCAAACCGACATTTCTGAAAAATCAACCTCACAAGGAATAGGACTTAGGCATAGCAACACATAATCAAACGATATGAAAATTAAGCGCAATACTCCCTAAGCATGCTAGAACAGTCCAACATGTTCAGCTAACCTAGTTCACACGAAATCAGTCGGCACCCAAATCGAGGCAAACCGAAAAGTCAACCGAAAGTCAACCCCGACGAAATTCAGCAATCAACATGTCAAAAGATTTGCAATGAAAAGTTCTACAACTTACCTTGAAGCCATAGATGCTAAAAATGAACGAATTGGAAGGAATCGGTGAAAAATTGACAATTTTAGGGTTTGGGTTAACTAGAGCTGTAGAGCTCCGATTCGGCTGTTCTAGGGCTTGGATTGATCGGGAATGGAAGGGGAAGGGAGCGGCGGGCGGCGATGGCGGCGGCGACGGTCGGCAGTAGTCGGCGGTGGCGAAAATGGGTGGCGGTCGACGGCTTTGATTGAAACATGGGAGAGTTTTTGACAAAGTTTCAAAAATGAAATTAGGAGACATAGGGTGAATCCGGATTTTAAAACGAAAATTTGGTTGATTTTCAAAGACATTTTCAGCGAAAATAAGTGCAAGTTTTCGCCGAAAATGTTAGTTAAAAAGTACTGCCGGTTTTCAAAAGAATTTTCGCCGAAAATGTGTAATAGTTTTCGCCGAAAATGTGAAGCAAAAACGTCTGGAAAACTCTGTGGGATTTCAAAGAGAATTTTCGCCGAAAACATGGGTCATTTTCGCCGAAAATATTGAACTCTACGTTTGAAAATATTTTTCGCAATCCTAGCAAACTTCAGAAAATCACAGTTAAATCCACAAAAATCGGAAAGACCTCAAACGACTTGCAATTGACACTATGACACACAGAATACACACGAAAAATAAGAAATCAAACAAACTGACACTTTTGGCTTCCCCAAAACCCACTCTAAAACACTAAGGTTGACACAAATGAAAAAAAACGGACTCCAGCCGCGGGTTGCCTCCCACGAAGCGCTCTTTTATTAACATCCTTGACCTGGACGATACCTGGACGGTATTAGGAGACATCCCAACTTAGATTCTCCTTAATGCTAGCATCGGAGTTCATAAAGTAGAGCTTCGGGGCTTCTCCGGTGAGCATGAATTTCTTCCCGTTCGCGTGTAAGAGTTTGGTACGTCCGTCGGGAAGGTGGTCAGTGATCTTGAATGGTCCGAACAGTTCTGTCAAAGGATCATCTTCTACAAGGAAGACAGTGGACGGAATGAGAACAATCGGCTCCTTCTTTTTTAACCTCCGGCTTGATATCACCAGGATCGGTGATCGTCAGTATTTCCTTAGGAGATGCTTTCGGCTTCTTCTTCCATACTTGTTCCGGCGCCGGTAGCTTGGAACGAATTGGTGGTGCAGCTGGCTCAGTAGAAGGTGGCGGCACAACTGGTCTCCAGACCATGTGAGTCTTCGTCTTCTTGTTCTTTCCTCGAGGTCTGCTAGGCTTTGTACTCGGTGGCTTAGAAGAGGCTTTCAGTTCCTTCTTCTTTGGCGGCTTTGGAGGAATAGATTTCGGTTTCTGCTTGATAATCTATCCAGCACCTGCAATAGCAATTGATCTAGGCACACTAGAAGAGACATCAGTAATGGAGTTGACCGGGGTCAACTCCACAGTTTCAACAGCTAAACAATGGAATTCTTCATTCTTAGGATTATATTTCATTCCGTCTTTAAGGCAGAACGTGACTATTTCTTTACCAACTCTCAAAGTTAAAGAACCATTTGGAACGTTAATTTGCATTCCAGTAGTAGCCATGAAAGGTCGTCCTATGAGAATGGTAGAATCATCCTTACTAGTATCAATGATAACAAAGTCAGCTAAGAACATGAAAGGACCACATTTAGTAACAACATCTTTTATCTCTCCCCTAGGGGTTTTAAGTGATCTATCAGCAAAGACAAGTTGCATACTAGGCGGTTCAAGTTCTCCTAGGTTCAATTTGTCATATAGACTCATAGGTATAACATTAACTGACGCGCCGAGATCAACCAAACAAAGTTCTATCTCAACATCATTAATGACAAGAGGTAGAGTGAAAGAACCAGGATCAGAACACTTAGCTGGATATGGAGAGGAAGGTTTCTTGCTACGAGCATCAAGATATCCTTCTTTATTCCCCTTCATGCCAGTCTCGATCCTTGCATTCGGCAGCAATGCTCTTGGAAAAGGAGGCTTCACGACGTATGGTGCAAGAGGAGGATCTTCCTCCTTAGGCGCCACTTCTAGTGCTTCCTTCTTCTCTGAAGTTTCAGCAATCCTGTGTAAAACAGAACAAGCATCAGCAAATAAGCTAGTAAATTTTTTAACAGTTACCATCTTGGCTTGCTCCTTTCTCAAATTTGGCTCTGTCTGGCTCGGAAGTTGGCCAAATGGTCGACCAGATGCTAGCATGCTCGAGATGTTGTTCACAGCTTGCTCAAATCTTTGACTGGCTGCTATCTGTTCTTGATTGAGAAGAGCTTGAGCTTTAAACTGATTGTCATGATCGTCGAGTCTGGTGATGATCTGACTAAGCTTCTTGTCCAGGTCACTGACATTGTTTTCCTTCTGGTACTGCTGCCCTGGATAGGTGTTATTCAAATATTGATTCTGGCGATTGCCAGGAGCAGTCCCATAGTTACCCGGATTACGGTGCGGCGGCTGATAGACACCTGTCGGCGGATGGTTAGGCTTCTGATCCTGAGCTGGACCAGCTGGGCGGTTATTCTGGTTCTGGTTATGGTTGGCGCCAGTATTGTAGGGAGGTCTGTCTTGAGAGTTCCCTTGCTGCCTGAAGTTGCGGCAGCCAGCATAACCATTCTCATTATTAACGAAGCCTTGTTGAACGAGATTTACCTCTTCAGCAGACCAGACTTCTATCTTACCAAAATTCTGGCAACGGCCTCCGTTATGTGCACAAGCTCCACACCACTCGCAATCAACAACATAGACAGAAGTTGCCGGCGGTTTGATTGGTGTGAAAGACTTCTTCAGATGCTTCTCTACTTCGGCCTTAATAGCTGCTTCAAGATCGAGCTTGCTCCTTGATCCTTCAGATTGTCGTTCCCAGTTCCTTAACTTGGAAGCACAGTTTGCGAAGTGAAGAAGATTAGCTTTGGGTGTGAGTGTAGTGCAATCCCCTTCATCTAGAGAATTGACCCACTTGGCAGATTCTTCTCGAAGACCTCGAGCAAAGATTTTAGCTAACTGCCTCTGCTCAAATCCATGATGAGGGCAGTTGTAGAGAAGTTCTTGGAATCGATTCCAAGTATCGTATAAGCTTTCTCCTTCTTTCTGGGAGAATCTGGCGATGCTGTCCTTGATGGCTGTTGTTCTGGCTGGAGGAAAGTATTCTTCAACGAAGTCCTGAGCCAGAGTATCCCAATTAGTGTAATATCCAGGTGGTTTGCCAGTAAGCCACCTCTTAGCAGCACCTTTCAGAGAGAACGGGAAAGCTCTCGAACAAAGAGTATTCTTGTCGATGTTTCCGTTCTTGAAAGTGCTGCAAAGATCAAGGAAGTCTGCAAGATGAGTGCACGGGTTGTCTAGGGGCCTACCTTCGAACTGTAGATCCCTAGAGATCATAGTCAAGAATGGAATCTTGATCTCATAGTCAGGATCTCCTTCAATGTGCGCTCGGCTTGTTGTAATCAGCTAGACTTTTCTGTGCAGGTGGCGGTGGTGGATTTCCGCCTGGTGGTGGTGGTGGTAATTGATCAGTCATGGTAGGAGATGGAGGAGGTGAAAGTGACTCGGTGTATGAAACGGATGTAGGTGACGGTACAGGTGAAGATGGAGATGAGGAACTCTCCTTCAGTTCCTCGATCTTAATCGGAGTGATGGATGGAGGTGGATTGATTCTGCTTCTCCTTGGAATCTATGATTGTCGAGGTGGAGCAGAACTGCTTGGTCTCTCTATACTCTTAGCCTTGTCGGTTTGAGAGCGAGTCCAAGGGCGGCGACGCATACACCTGTGAACAACCTATAAATAACAAAACAAACAAAAACCAGTGTAAAATCGAAGTGGGTGGAAAAGTGAAAGATGGAAAGTAGAAGAATAAATTGCCAGTTCTTCTTTCAAACAATCAAAAGAAGTCCCCGGCAACGGCGCCAATTTGATGCTGCAGTTTTAGCGGTATCAAATAACTAATCTACCAAGGTAGACTAGATCGTATTCTACTCGAGGTCTCTTCTTCTTGTCTACTCAATTATGTTAGCAAATTACTCAGGTTTAAACAGGTTGTGCGTGGTGTGAGTTCTACGACTTCTAATCTAATGAACAAAGGAAAATAAAAGGCAGAAATATTAAAAGGTTGACTAACGAGAAGATAGACGAGCTTAGATTTCGAATCCCCCTTTAGATCACCAAAGCAACAACAATCACAAGACCAACGGTTTTCAATTCTAATTCAATCAATTTCTATACACCACCATAACTCCTTACCCTTAGGTTTAAGACTGGCAAACGTTCACTTTATCCGATCTAACTACCAAGATTAACTAGCCGCTCGGGTACGGTCGCCTTTCGCAACGACTTAATTAACTGGTGCAATTACTAACGATTTATGAGTTACTCTTGCAGTGGATTAATCCTAATCGGTTCCTACGAAAGGCACACTCCAATTATAAGGTTAACTGGTTGAATTGATGTTTTAAAGAGAGGCGAGCGTTCGCTTCTATCCTCAGCTTAACAAGAATCTAAACTAGGTGATCAAGGAAGACAGGTTTAAGCGCCAAAGCAGGGAACCGTCTAGCGACTAACCCTAGCTTGCAAAAACCTAATCTAGGCGACCAACCAGAAAAGAAACATGAACAATCAAGAACAAAACAACCATGCAAAGAGAAACTGATTGAACTTCGAATCTAATTACCGCCAATCCGTGACCGCTTTAAAGCTCTGGGTCACTTAGGCTTCATCTAATCTAAGCTCTACAAGTTCAGCTACTCATAACGATAACAGAAGAATCAAAGGCAACAAAGGAAATCATCATACAGAGGAAGAACAGATAAGAACTGAAAAACCTAATTCTGACGACTCCGGCGAAGCTTCAATCTCTTGGATCTTCAACTTTAAGCTCCGAGCTCTTCGAGGTGGAAGGATGGCGTCACGATCTCTCCACATATCTTTGAACTCTCTAAACTCTATCTATCGACCCTAAGGTCGTGGCTAATCAGCCAAAATTCGTGTGTATCTAATCTGGCTTCAAAAAGTCTATATATAACCCCATAAATCCTTTACAAGTTGGAAAAGGCTGAAAATTAGGGTTTCTGCCCGAATTTTCAAAGGAATTTTCTCCGAAAATCTTAGTGTAAATGGATGGTCCGCAGGCTGCTTTTCTCCTGTGATTTTTGGTCCAATTGTTCTCGGCGAAAACTTAGGGTTTTCGCCAAAAACTTCCTTTGATGAGCATCAGTCAATTTGTTCTTGCATTTTCGCCAAAAACACTAGGGTATTTTCGGCAAAAACTCCTTTGTAAACCGGGGCAGACTTTGGTTCGACTCAATTGACTCCTCGGATTGATTCCGCTGCAATTCCTCGAGGTTCCAACGCCTTAGACACGTCCTTGGCTACTTTATTTGACGACAAAAACCTGTGCTAACATAAAAACACTAGAAAACCATCAAATAGACCCGAAACGGGCCAAGGTAACACAAATGGCACGAGATAGGGCAATTGATTGAATACTCGTTATTCTACCCTAAAAACCATGTCTTAAGCAAGGAAATGTCGCTTAAATGAGGCTGATAATCACGTCAAATCGAGTGTCATCAAGGTGCAGGTGGAAGAGAAGCTGAATCGGGGATCGGGGCCACCGGCGGTGAGAAATGAGCGGCTATCAGAGAGCGTCTTTCCAAGAAAATGGGAGATAGCGGCGGCGGAGGTGAAGGTTTGTCACCGACAGTGATGAGTTCAACGAACAAGAAGGAGCGGATTGGGAGTTTCTAATAATTGGATGACTAAACAGAAGTTTTGTGAAGTTAAGTGATCAGTTTGTCATTATTGAAAATATGGAGTTTATTTAGAAGTTTGGTTCTAAGGGACTGTTTGTCAGGTTGGTTTTTGGCAAATTAGAAATTCGAGCATAACTCGTACGTTAGAGCTTTGTTTGACGAACAGTCAGGACCGATGGAATCAGAACAATGAGAGAGGCATTCTAGGATATAATTCAGGGGCTGTTTTAGGCGAAGGTGGTAGAGACATGAGGAATTGAAATGTGACTTAGTAAATTAATAGGGATGCATGAATTCGAGAGTTGAAATGGTTAAATTATGATGTTGTGATTGATTATTATATGCAATGCTTGAGTTGACTGTTGGAATGTTTGGTTGACTTGTTTGACTGTATGCATGACTATGTGGCTAGAAATGAGAGTTTTATTCTTGAAGTGTGCATAAGTTATGTGGATGTAATTATTATTATGTTGATGTGATTTGTGGTTGCAGGAGGATGGCCCTGCCAATTTGGGGTCCTCCTAGGAAGGACGAACAGGAGGGAAGCACTAGACTTACGATATGGCTATCTCTATACTTGTAGGTGGGGTGGCCGGTGAGCTAGCCCTGTATCCTTGATATATTTATGAACATGTGTGATGATGTGAGAAATGAATTGTGAGTATTGTTTGGATCGTTGTGAAGGTTCGAGGAGATTGATGTGCGATGTTTGGAATTTATTTGAAAATGTTGAATTATGATTGGAAGTGATGTGATTGATTATGAACAATAAATGATAGAACCTGTAGGAGCATGCACTATCCCATTATTTACACTATGGGTCCCAAGTGCCTCTCCAAGGGAGAGGGGTGCGGTCACGTCATCAAGGGAAAGGCGTGATTTTGTTTTGTGAGTCTTGTTTACAAATCCTTCAAGGGAAAGGTTTCTTTGTATCCTTCAAGGGAGAGGATGCGTCTTTGGGCCTCTACAAGGGAGAGAGGTTGTAACATCCCAACCTTTTCTAACAAGTTATTGTCCGCTCTAAGTCTCCCCCTCACTGATTTATTTTTTGGCATTGGTGAGATTCGAACCCATGACCTCCTCCTCTCAAGATCTAACCCCCACCATTACGCCCCAAAACGCACCATGTCAGTTAAGGTTGAATCATTCCAATTACTCCACCATCCTCCACCAAGCCACTGGACAAAGACGCACCTTTAAAGGAGTTATTCGGGCCATTCGAAGTTACTAGACACCTCCCCGATGGACGAACTCAATTGACTCACATCAATGGGAGGTGATTCTTTCTGACCAGAGGGACACCAAAGCTGTACTTCATGGACTCTGATGTTAGTGTGAAGGAAATCCTGAGTTGGGACGCCTCTTGATCGTCATCCAGGTATCGTCCAGCTCAAGAACACTAAATGAGAGCGCTTCGTGGGAGATAACCCACAGATGGAGTCAGTTTTGAATTTATTGAGTCAGTTTTTTCATCGTTCGAGTCGGGTTTGGGGGATCCAAAGTGTCAGTCATTTCAATTTCGTCCCTTAAGTTTTTTCAAGTCAAAACTTCTCGCCGAGAATGTGGTTTTTAATAAGAGTAATTGTTCTCGTCCTAGGCTGTCAAAACTTTTCAAATAAGTTCTCGGCGAGAAGTTTGGTCTTTTTAGTAATTTGTTCTCGTCAAACGTTTTGAGTTTATTTTCAAACAAGTTCTCACCGAGAACTTCCACATTCTCAGCGAGAACTTTGGGGTCTGTTAGAAATTTTTTTTCCAAGAAAAGGGACAAAATTTTTCAAAATTCCCCTAACCCTCTTCATTTCGACTTTCTTCTGTGTGGATCCAGGACACTTGTTCCGGTTTCCTTTTGATCTTTTTGTTGTTTTTGTTTTGTAGGACTTTTGTAGCTGCTTCACTCTGCTCTAGGTTTTCCACCTCATCCTCGACATTGGCCATCACCTTCCAGGTTCTCCATATCTCTCTACTCTAGTTTAGTCCCGTGAGGACACAAAACAGTCTAAGTGTGGGGTAGGATGCTAGAGAACTATGCATGATCTTGTTTGATTTTCTGTGATTTCGTGGTGCATTCCAATTCCTCTATCATAGAATTACTCGGTTCTTGACTTTTGATGTTAAGTTGACTTCAATTTTTCACAATGATGCTTAGATTGCTTAACTTAGAACTTGTAACCGACTTGCATGCATTGATGTTAAATAACCTGGTCAGAATAGAAATTAGAATCTCGCTTGTAGTGTCACCTTGAAATGCATGAAAATGATCGAATCTGACTAGCAACCAATTGTGAGCTTTTGATCTTGCACATAACTTGCAATTTTTATTCTTTTGAGTGGCGTTCTCGTACCTTGAATGAGTTAGAATTTGCATGAGACCTATTTGAGACCACGCGATAACACGAGTACTAGGAGGATAGAGGCACCTAGAAATTGCTACTTAAACTAGAAGCCTACCTAATATTAAATACTCTAGGTGTACACCCTTGAGCTTGGCCTATTCTTTCGGTTCGTTAATACATTACAGCCAATCCCCATGTTTTTCATCACCCCATTGATCACATGTGGTAGTATTTTGAGATTAGGTAATCGGAAGTCAGTCTGTGGTGACTTGCCTATAGCCAGTAAACCGGTGGTCTTAGCTATTATGTCCAGACATGTAAACCCCTCTAGCAACTAGAAAACTCAGCACTAAAAGAAAAAAAATAGAAAAACAGAAAATTCAAAGAAAAATTTCGAATAAAGTCAAGTCAAAGTAGTAGTTCGATAGTTCAAAACATTCTTCTCCCTACATATGGAAGAACGAAAGCAAGTAAATGTAGAAAGAAAAAAAGAAAAATCATAAAAAGAAATAAGAATAGATAAAAGTGCTAGGTTGTTTGAGGGTATCGTAGGACGACGTACATAATTCCATTCCATGTCTAGTTAGACGGTAGGGATCCATAGGTCCTGATTCATGGGAAGTTAGTCAATTGCTACACCGCACCAAAGCCATCATCATCATGCATCCCTTTATCCATTCATTATAAAACCTTGAAGTGTAGGATCGTTACAGTCCCGTGCAAAGTCCTTTTGACAAGTTTCTCATGTTCTCACATTGGTGGAGATGTGGTCGAAATGCAAACCTATGAAATAATTCGGTCGAGAAAGTGATTAAGAGTTTAAACACGTCCCTAAACACAGAGCGTGAGAGTTCACCCATGTACTAAATATTTTCTATGTGAGGAAGTCTGGTCGGTTAGGTCGGATTTGTGCATGATTGGTGATTAGTTCTTGCTTGTGTGCAGAGAATTAGTGAGACCGGGTTGTTTGGCTTATATGTATGCATGTTAGGTTTAATGTTCTAAGTGTAGCTGTTTAATATTCATTGTAAGGATTGAATCTCAATTGGATCGATCTTGTCATTTGTGAACTTGAGTGTGTTCTAATTCAGTTTGCTTGAGGACAAGCAAAAGATTAAGTGTGGGGTATTTTGATGACACTAGAATTAACGTGATTATCAACCCCGTTTAAGCGACATTTCATTGCTTGTAACACGGTTTTAGGGGTAGTTTAGGGTGTTTTCACTCATTAGCACTATTTCCTACAGATTTGGTTACTTTGGCCCGTTTAGGGTCTATTTGATGTGTTTTCTAGTGTCTTGTTGAGTACACAGGTTTATGCCTTCAAATATATAGCCTTGGACGTGTTTGGGAAGCGATGGAACCTCGAGGAGTGACCCGGAATCAACCTAGAATCAAACCGATTAAAGAGTTGAATAATTCCTTCACAACACAAGAATTCTCGGTGAGAACATCAACATTCACGCCGTGTAACACCCGTCCCAAACCGACCCGGGTTAACCCATGCTCGAACTGGTTTGAGTGCCACTCGAAGATATAGCATTTAAATAAAGGAGTAAAACGTAGCGGAAACAGAAACAACTCTTATTAAAAGGTTAAAAAACATTCGAAGGCCTTCATTACATTAAATCCAAAATCCGAACAACCGATTACAAGATCTCCCAACCCAAAGGTGTCAACTGAAAATACAAAACTCAAAACAATGGTCACTCTAAAGTAGCTTCCTAATCTTCACTTCACAACTCCAACCTGCAACTCTTCTGAACTCAACAGCACACCTGAACTCCAACTCACTCTCACTACCAAGCGAACCTGAAAAGAGAAACTGGGGGGATCAGCTTCCTAATGAAACTGAGTGAACCCACTGGGTTTAACTATGTGCCGAACCTAACCTGAAGAGCGGTTCCAAACTCCACACACAACCGACAATGGAACCAGACACAACCATTCATATTTTAATTCCGTAAAACAGTCTAGGCGATCACATAGGTGCAATTCTCAGTTCAACATTCTCAATCCACAATAGCATCAATATACAAAGAGCATCATTCAGACGGTTCAACATTACATCCATACATATAGTTCAACATCAGAAACACAATGCATACAGTTCAATAATCAGAAGCATCACAAGTCAACTCGTCATCTCAATCATACACAATCGCCTTGCACAATCACAGATTGCATTTCAGTTTACTAAGTGAGCAATTAGACATCTCTAAGCAGTCCAGGTTATCACTCCAAGTGCATAACTCCATACTAACCATTCACAATTCCTATCATCATCATAATCATCAACCATTCAACATCTATCCCACAACTCATCACACTAACACAACTCAATTCACAGATCAATCCAACCTAGTTCACACACGTTACATAACAGATCACCAACACATATCACACATCACATATACACACTCAACACATCACATTTGAGATCGCAATCACATCCAGCACAACACATGGACAACAGTTCATAATTCATTTAACTAGGTGAGTTTATTAGGCGCCATAAGGAGTTATTTCCCCGCTACCCCGCCGGCCATCACATCACCCAGACGCATCCATATAGGATCCTTCCCCGAAGGAGTATACCATCAGATGCATCCATATAGGATCCTTCCACGAAGGAGAACGACAACCGACCTTGGTAACCCAACCAAGTGATTCACCCCAGTGAATCAGACTCAATCACAACCAGTATTTCGAGTGGGGTAACGTTGGCTCCTTCCGGTTCTATCAATTTAATTCTATTAAACATACCACACCGTTCACACACATCAACAATGAAATTCCATATCACAATTCCACCATCCAAGTCCACAACACAAATCCACATCACAATTCCATGTTTCCAATTCCATTCAACCAATTCCACGTACCAATTCTACTTGATAATTCCACACTAACCACAACCGGTAACAAAGGTACGATCACAGAGATTCAGTTTAGCCCATCCCATCCCATCTCACGTTTCTAGATCAAATACATTAGCTATCATCTTTCCCAATCCCCCACATCGCACATCAATCAGCACACTCATCAACTAGTAATCACAGGACAATTATCTAGTTTTACTCTCAAGGGTTCATGCAAGACCTAACTCATCCTAAGTCCAGTTTCAACTCCTCACTCCCATTCCTAGCCATCTAATCAACCATACACTCACACAAGTCAACCATACAATCACACAAGTCAACCAACACCACACAACAGTAACAATCACGACAACATCAATTTACCATTTCAACTCTCCTATTGAGCGTTACTAGATTAAACCACATAATCTTTCTAGTTCACATATTTCATCTAACACGATTCCTAGCCACAACTCGACCAATTCTGACACCCTCATTCTTCTCAACCATTTACCAATCCACATCCAAGACTCCAACCTTATTACAATAACCACATGACACACTATCAATCACCATCACACACATCATCAATTTCATTCAAATCAATCATACAACCCCAGTTCAACTAGTTCATGCAATCAGACCACCCAATTCCATTCACCAATTCCCTTAACCAATTCCATAAGTCAATTCCACGTACCGATTCTATTGTCCAATTCCATACCTACATTCCCTACCAATTCCAGTAGCCAGTTCTAAGTCATAGTCTACCACTCTAAACACATTAACAACCACCTTCAAACGCATCATCAATTCTACCTAAAAGGCACGTTGCATAATTCATACATCAACACCTAGAATAATCTCAATCCCAACATCACATAAACCAACACAATCCAAATCATTCAGTAATCCCACATCACACATAACCACACGTCACAAGACATTCAACGCCTCCCACAACACAAACAGTTTAAGGTAAACGGCTAGCTCACCGACCAACCCCACTTCCAAGTACAGGGGAAGCCATGTCATGAGTCGTAGGGTTACCCTCCTGTACGTCCTTCATTGGATGACCCCACATTGGTGGAGCCACCCACCTGTTCATCAATTAAGGGCGACCCCACATTGGCAGGACCACCCTCCTGCAACCACAGATTAACAATTCCAAGCAGAAATACACTTACAACATCATACCCCAACCCTCCTACACTCGTTACTACATCCAATTCATTAATCATCATTATTAATCATTCACCTTTCCCAACATATAACCACAGCCAGAAATCATCATCATATTCATCACATAAACATTCAAACAACAATCACCAATCATCACAAATACATAGAAACCAAACGCAGAACAATTTCCCCTTTTACTCTCTTCCAATTCATGCAAGTCCTACATTCATCTAGGTTAAAATTGAAACTCCTCACACCGACCATACTACCTATCATACGCTAAACCCTCACCTGACAAGAAGACAAGGCTCTAAAACTTTTCTAGAAACCCGAACAGCCAAGCTCTACAACACCAAAATCGTAGCTCTTCCTTCTGCCACTGACAGCACCTAGATCCGATATACCCATAACCATGACTTGCGCTCTCTTCCTCTCATCGCAACAAATGCGTAGCAAGAAACAGATCGTCAATCGGAGCTCTACAACTCCCGGAATCATGGATTGAAGCTAAGGGGTTTTTGGTTCGTCAATGGGAATTTCGGGGAAAGACAAAGAAGGGAAAATTGTGAATTTCTTGAAAAATCAGCTATTTATGGCAGTCACAAGAATCAAGGCGTGTTCCTATAACACACAGCGTGTTGTTTCAAACAACATGGTGTGTTTCTATAACACACGGCTTGTGTTGTAGTCTGTCACCTTTTGCCAATTCTCACGTACTCGCTTGTATCTTCAACCCGACTCAACTATGAACGTCCCGGACTTTGATGGGGCCTTAAGAACATTGTTTCCAATGTCTAAACCATCCAAACTCGAGTTCCAAACCATTCGGTTGGGCAGTGTTACACGTCGAGAATGTATTGAGAAATCCATAAAAAATTCTCGTCGAGATTCAACTGGAGGATTATAAAGAAGTTCTCTGCGAGAACTTCAATGTTCTCGCCGAGAACCTATGAAGGAACTATTGCAGAATTCTCGTCGCCAATCTCCAATTTATTTACAAAGAAGTTCTTGGCGAGAACTTCTAATATTCTCGCCGAGAACTTGTCCCTTTTCCAGTTGAGACGAGGAAAGCCAGTTAATATAGGTGTCGCTACTCAATCATTCAAGATACACTTTTCCAAATACCAAATTCCAGACTTTAGAGCTGACAGACTGAGTTTAGAGAGCATCTTGGAGTTCTTGATAAGATCTTGACACCATCTTTCCACCTCGGAGTGCTCATAGCTAGGAGTGAAGATTTCTCGAGATCGAAGCCTCGCTGGAGTCGTCAGAATTAGGTTTTACAGTTCTTCTCTGTTCTTCCTTTATATGATGAACTCCTTTGTTGTTTTCGATTCTCTTGCTTTGAACATGAGTAAGTAAACTTGTTAAGCTTAGGTTAGATGAACCCTAAGTGACCCAGGGGCTTTAAA
The DNA here is from genome assembly GCA_034768395.1 of Linum lewisii. Classification (NCBI taxonomy): domain Eukaryota; kingdom Viridiplantae; phylum Streptophyta; class Magnoliopsida; order Malpighiales; family Linaceae; genus Linum; species Linum lewisii. The sequence goes on from CM068304.1 coordinate 15,894,555, forward strand.
GCAGTCACGGATCGGTGGTAATTAGATTCAAATTTGGACAGTTTCTCTTGCATGGTTGGTTTGTTCTTCATGTATGTTTCTTTTCTAGCTTGATCACCTAGATTAGATTCTTGTTAAAACAAGGATAGTGGCAAGCGTATGCCTTGTTTTAGAACATCAAATCAATCAATTAACCTATTCAAGTGAGTGTGCCTTTCCTAGGAACCATTTAGGCTTAATCCGCTTCTAGAGTAACTCATTAAACATAATTAATTGCACAAGTTAGTTCTCCATTGCAGAAGTGAATGCACGGATGGTTAATTAATCATGGTAGTTAGATCCGACAGAGAGAACGTACGTGGAACTTAGACCTGAGGGTAAGGAGTTATTGTGGTGTCTGAGAACTGAATGAATTAGGATCAAAAGTCACCAATTTTGTGATCGCCAATGTCCTAGTAATCTTAGGGGGATTCGAGTCTAAGCTTTGTCTGTCAAATCGTTAGTCAACCCCAATCAATCAATCTTTCTTTTAATTCCATTTCATTTCATTCGCTTTATAGTTTAGAAGTCGTGGAACTCACACCACGCACAACCTTTTTAAACCTGAGTAATTTGCCAGCTTCTTTGAGTATACGATTGGAAGAAACCTCGAGAGATTCGATCTAGTCTACTTTTGTAGGCTAGTAATTTGATCACTGTTCTACATCACATCAAACTGGTGCCGTTGCTGGGGACTCTTCTATATTGTGTGAAAGAAGAGTTGGCATTTTATTCTTCTACCTTCCATCTTTCATTTTCCATTACACTTTGATTTTACACCGGTTGTTTTTGTTTTTGTTGACTTGCAGGTTGTATGCAAGTATTTGAACCGCCCATTACTTCGTTCTCAGCTCAAGACTAACAAGACTAAGAGCTCAGACAAGCTGAGCATTTCTACACCGACTAAGCAATCGCGAGTACCTAAGCAAGTAACAATCGTCCCACCTTCATTCTCTACCCCCATCAAGATTGAAGAGTTAAAGGAGGACTCTTCTTCTTCCGCATCATCCACTTCATCAGAGTCACCACCACCCTCTCCTAGAATGGGTGATCGAAAGCTACCACCACCACCGCCGCCTCCTGGTATGCGTACTATGGTGAGCACGACTAGCGTCCGGTCAAGCATCGTCGTTCCTCACAACGATGCCGATCCTGACTATGAGATCAAAATCCCCTTCTTGGGAATGATTTCTAGGGATATCCAATTTCAATGGAAGCTGCATGACAACCCATGTACTCATCTGGCGGAATTCCTTTCCATGTGCGAGACCTTCAAGAGTGGGAGTCTCAGCAAGAACACTCTGTGCTTGCGAGCTTTCCCATTCTCTCTCAGAGGCGTCATAAAAAGGTGTCTTAACAGCAAGGCCACCCAGTCACTACACCAACTGGGATGACCTTGCACAAGACTTCGTTGAGGAGTACTTTCCTCCGGCCAGAACCACAACTTACAAGGATAGCATTGCTCAGTTCAGACAGAAGGACGGAGTCAGCTGATACGATGTTTCGTATGAATTCCAATAACTCCTCTACGACTACCCTCGTCACGGCTTCGAGCAAAGACAACTAGCTGAAATCTTTGCTCGAGGGATGAATGAAGAATCTGCTAAGTGGGTCAACTCCTTGGCTGAGGGAGATTGTACTGCGCTCACACCAGAAGCTACTCTTCTTCACTTCGCAAGTTGTGCATCTAAGTCTAGGAATTGGGAAAGACAATCTGAAGCAGCTAAGAGTCGATTAAGCCTTGAAAAATATATCAAGGCCGAAGTACAGAAACACATAAAGAAGGCTGGCGCACCCTCCAACTCTCCATCAGCTTCTGTCTATGTTGCCGATTGTGAATGGTGTGGGGTACGTCCTCATAATGGAGGAAGTTGTCAGAACTTCGGTAAAGCAGATGTCTAGTATGTAGATGAAGTGAATTTTGTTGGGCAAGGCTTCACCAACAATCAAAAGGCTACTCCGACTATCGTCAGTTCAGACAATCGCAACAACTAGGGAGCTTCCAAGAGCGCCCTCCTTACAACTCCGACATTAACTAGAATAAGAATAACCAACCATCTAGGTCGTATCAAGAACAAAAGCCGAATAATCAATCAGGTGGAATCTATCAACCGCATCACAGGAATCAAGGCAACTGTGGCACAACACCTGGCAATCGCCAGAATCAGTACCCTAATAACAACTATCAAGGTCCGCCTAGCTTCACCGGAGGACAACAACCTCAGAGATCTGCGCCACATGATACGAAAGAGAGCGAAATGGATAAGAAGCTTAACCAGATCATATCCAGACTTGATGACCATGATGAAAAGTTCAAAGCTCAAGCCACCTTGAATCAAGACCAAATGGCTCAAGGTTAGAGGATGGAAGATCAACTCAACAACATCGCTAGCCTCCTCTCTTTAGTGTCCATGGGTAAGTTATCGAGCCAAACAGAGCCTAACCCAAGGAATTAGCATGTTAAAGCCATCTCGACAAGAAGTGGCAAGCAACTAGCTGGTCCTACAGCTCCTAATCCGGTCATGGTTCCCGATGCTATAGCCATTGACATGCCATATATTGAGGAGGAAGATAGAGAAGAAGAAGAGGAGATGACTGTCCCACCTCCTCCACCAGCTCCTGAGCCACCTCTTGCTCCATATCATCCTCAGATTCTGTTCCCTAAGGCCTTGCAATCAAAGGAAAATACCACGACAATAGGTACAAGAAGTGGTATGGATACTTGAAGAACATGAAGTTCAAAATACCAGTCACCGAAGCTATCCAGATGATACCATAAGTTGGAAAAGTCGTGAAGGATCTTGCAAAAAAGAAGAAGGGAGAGGCGTCTTTCATCTCCCTTAAGGAGGAGTGCTCTGCCGACCTCGACCGTACACCATCCATACCTCCCCCAACTAAGTGTACCGATCCCAGTTCTCTTACTCTACCTTACTTTATCAATGGTATTAAAATTGATCGTAGCTTCATTGATTTAGGTGCATCTATCAATGTCATGCCTACTTGCTTATATGAAAAGTTGAATCTAAGCAAATTGAAACAAATTAGTATGCAGTTGGTGTTTGCTGACAGATCTGTTAAAGCACCTAGGGGATTAACAAAAGATTTAACTATCTGTTGTGGTCCCTTCACTATCCTAGCTGATTTTGCTGTTATAAATACCCTCCTCCTAGGCCGACCGTTTATGGCAACAGCCGGCATGACAATCAATGTCCTGAATGGCTAGTTGAAATTAAGGGTCGGAAAGGATAGTGTAACATTCCGCCTCAAGGATGGTATGAAGTACGTTCCCAAGGAAGAGGAAGATTGTTTATCGGTCGATACCGTGGAGTTGGCCTCGGCCAACTCTGTTACTAATGATATTTCTAGTGCTTCTTCCAAGATAGTTATGACAGGTGTTGAACAAATTATTCACCCAAAGAATGAGCCTCCGGCACAGAATCCAAGAAAAAGGGAGGAACCGAAAGCACCCACCATTGAATCGCCACGAGCTAGAGATCTTGGCAAAGTTAAGAATTGAGGGAAAAGTGAAAAATAAGGTGGCTTGGAAGCCAATTACTCCGCCATCCTCCACCAAGCCACCAGGCAAGGATACACTTTTAAAGGAGTTATTCGGGCCATTCAAAGTTACTGGACACCTCCCCGATGGACGAACTCAATTGACTCACATCAATGGGAGGCGATTCCTTCTGACCGGAGGTACACCAAAGCTGTACTTCATGGACTCTAATGCGAGAGTGAAGGAAATCCTGAGTTGGGATGCCTCTTGATCGTCATCCACGTATCGTCCAGCTCAAGGACGCCAGACAAGAGCGCTTCGTGGGAGGTAACCCACAGATGGAGTCAGTTTTGAATTTATTGAGTCAGTTTTTTCATCGTTCGAGTCGGGTTCGGGGGAGCCAGTGTCAGTCATTTCAATTTTGTCCCTTAAGTTTTTCTGTCAGGTGAAATATCTCGCCGAGAAGTATAATATTCTCGGCAAGAATGTGGTTTTTAACAAGAGTAATTGTTCTCGTCATAGGCTGTGAAAAAATTTTCAAATAAGTTCTCGCCGAGAACTTCAAAGTTCTCAGCGAGAAGTTTGGTCTTTTTGAGTCATTTGTTCTCGTCGAACGTTTTCAGTTGGTTTTCAAACAAATTCTCGCCAAGAACTTCCACATTCTCAGCGAGAACTTTGGGGTTTGTCAAAAAAAAAAATTTAAATAGGGACACATTTTTCTCTAAATTCCCCTAACCCTCTTCGTTTCGACTTTCTTCTGTGTGGATCCGGGACACTTGTCCCGGTTTCCTTTTGATCTTTTTGTTGTTTTTGTTTCGTAGGACTTTTGTAGCTGCTTCACTCCGCTCTGGGTTCTCCACCTCATCCTCGACATCAACCATCCCCTTCCAGGTTCTGCGTATCTCTCTACTCTAGTTTAGTCTTGTGAGGACACAGAACAGTCTAAGTGTGGGCTAGGATGTTAGAGAACTATGCATGATCTTGTTTGCTTTTCTTTGATTTCGTGGTGCATTCCAATTCCTCTAGCATAGAATTACTCGGTTCTTGACTTTTGATGTTAAGTTGACTTCAATTTTTCACAATGATGCTTAGATTGCTTAACTTAGAACCTGTAACCGACTTGCATGCATTGTTGTTAAATAACCTGGTCATAATAGAAATTAGAATCACGCTTGTAGTGTTGTCTTGAAATGCATGAAAATGATCAAATCCGACTAGCAGCCAATTGTGAGCTTTTGATCTTTCACATAACTTGCAATTTTTATTCTTTTGAGTGGCTTTCTCGTACCTTGAATGAGTTAGAATTTGCATGATACCTATTCGGGACCACACAAAAACATAAGTACTAGGAGGATATAAGCACCTAGAACTTGCTACTTAAACCAAAAGCCAACCCAATATTAAATCATCTAGGTGTACACCCTTGAGCTTGGCCTGTTCTTTCGGTTCGTTAATACATTACAGCCAATCCCCATGTTTTTCATCACCCCATTGATCCCATGTGGTAGTAGTATGAGATTAGTTAACCGGAAGTCAGTCTGTGGTGACTTGCTTATAGCTAGTAAACTGGTGGTCTTAGCTATTATGTCCAGACGTGTAAACCCATCTAGCAACTAAAAAAATCAGCACTAAAAGAAAAAAAATAGAAAAATTCAAAGAAAAATTTCAAATAAAGTCAAGTCAAAGTAGTAGTTTGGTAGTTCAAAACGTTCTTCTCCCTACATATGGAAGAACGAAAGCAAGTAAATGTAGAAAGCAAAAAAGAAAAATTAGAAAAAGAAATAAGAATACATAAAAGTGCTAGGTTGCTTAAGGATATCATAGGACGAGCTTACATCATTCCATTCCATGTCTGGTTAGACGGTAGAGATACATAGGTCCTGATTCGAGGGAAGTTAGTCAATTGCTACACCGCACCAAAGCCATCATCATCATATATCCCTTCATCCATTCATTATAAACCTTTGTATTGTAGGATCGTTATAGTCCCGTGTAAAGTCCTTTTGAGTAGTTTCTCGTGTTGCCACAGTGGTGGAGATGTGGTCGAAAAGCAAACCTATTACATAATTCGGTCGAGAAAGTGATTGAGAGGATAAACACGTGGCGTGCAAGTAATTAACTCACAAAGTCAAGGTCGTATTTCCACGGGGTTCTCTCAATGGCCACTACTCACACTATTCATGGATGGTCTAAACATTTAAATTGAGATTTGGTTTGAAAGAACTAAGCAAACAAAAGCAAACAAGACAAAGATTAAACAAGGAAAGTTGAGGGTCAAACAAGAGAGAGGAAGGTCAACTTAGCTCCACTTAGCCCCACTTGGCTTTGATCTTCAATTAGCTCTAGGTGAGGGACGAGATGGAGGCAGCTAGTTGGTGAGTGAGAGGTGAGGGAAAGGTGATCGCGATGTGTGTATTCACTGAGTGTCGAACGAGTGCTGTGTAATGAATAATCCCCATTCTCGCCGAGCAACGCATCTTAAATACGGACGCCGGATTAGACATAAGTTCTCGGTGAGAACTCTGAAAGTTCTCGCCGAGAACTTCCTTTAAAAACCTCCTGGAAGTGTAAATCCTAAAACTCCTCGGTGAGAACTTTGATAGTTCTCGCGGAGAACTTTAGTAGAATAGAATGCAAAATTCCCAAAATTGCACTGGCCTTAACTCCTCCGTCCTAGCTCCGATTTAACTCCCGTTTGCTCCTATGTGCTCCTTGTCATCCGTACTCTAATAGAAAATCCTGAAAATGCACAAACATAACTCCAATAGACCATGAATTTGGCCCCAAAGTGGCTTCCGGACAACAAAAGCGCACTTTGCACAAAACAACTCTAAAAGCATATAAGTCATGACATTTCAAGATCAAACACGAGAGATTCTTAGGTCAATCACAAGCTAAAAATGCACGAAATATAGTCACATCAAATTACCCTACGACTAAGCTTTTGCTTGTCCTCAAGCAAATGAACTAGAATACATCCAAGTTCACAAATGACAAGATCGGTCAAATTGAGATTCAAGTTTCCACAATGAATATTAAACTGGCACACCTAGAACATTAAACCTAACATGCATACAAATCAGCCTAACAACCTGGTCGCACTGGTTCTCTGCACATATACAAGGAGTAATCAGCAATCATGCACAAATCTGATCTAACCGACTAGACTCCTCACCCAGAAAATTTGAGTACAAGGGAAAACTCTCGCACTCTGTGTTTAGGGACGTGTTTAAGCTCTCAACCACTTTCTCGACCAAAGTATGTCATAAGTTTGCATTTCGACCACATCTCCGCCACTATGACAACACAAGACTCTGGTCAAAAGGACTTTGTGCGGGACTCTAACGATCCTACACTACTAGGGTTTATAACGAATGGATGATGGGATGTATGATGATGAAGGCTTGGGTGCGGTGTAGCAAACGACTAGCTTCCCTGGAATCAGGACCTATGGCTTCCTAGCGTCTAACCAGATACGAGTGGAATAGTGTACTCTCATCCTACGATACTCTCAAACAACCTAGCACTTTTATTCAAATTTTTTCTTTTGGATTTTTCTGCCTTTTGCTTTTTTTTCCTTTTCTTTTACACTAACTTTGCTTTCGTTCTTCCATTTTTAGGGAGAGGAACGCTTTGAAATATAAGAACTACTTTGACTTTGAACCTTTTTCTTGGCTTTTTCTTTGACTCTTCTGATTTTCTATTTTTATTCTTTAAGTGCTCATTCTTTTAAGGTTGCTAGAGGGGTTTACTCATCTAGACATAATAGCTAAGACCACCTGATTACTGGCTATAGGAAAGTTACCATAGGACCAACTTCCGGTAGGCTAATCTTAGACTACTACCACACGGGATCAATGGGGTGAAGAAAAACACAGGAAAAGGTTGTAATGTATAGCGAACCAAAAGGAAAGGCCAGGCACAAAGGTCTACACCTAGAGGATTTAACATTAGGACGGCTTTTGGCTTAAGTAGCAAACTCTAAGTGCCTAAATCATCCTAGAACTCGTGTCATCATGTGGTCTTGAGTAGGTCTCTTGCAAATTCTAACTTATTCAAGATCGAGAAAGCCACTAAAAAAGAAATGAAATTGCAAGATACATGGAATGTTTCAAAAGCTTACAAGTAGTTGCTAGTCGGATTCGATCATTTTTATGCATTTCAAGGAGACACTACAAGCGTGATTTAAATTTCTGTTCCGACCCGGTTATAAAACATCAAAGCATGCATGCAGGTTACAGGTTCTAAGTTAGACAATCTAAAAATCATTGTGAAAGATTGAAGTCTATTTAACACAAAAAGTCAAGAACCGGACGATTCTACGCTAGAGGAATTTGGACATTCAAACAAGATCATGCACATTATCAAAACATATCATTCTACTTCTATCGGCAAACAAGCACACCTAACCTCAAATTCCCCCTACGACTAGGATGAGCATTGTCCTCAATGATCAAGAGAGAGAGGGTAAGGTGGAATGAGAATACCGCGCGGCGAAGAAGAGCATAGGAGGCACGAGTGGTGAGAGAGTCCCATGAAGATCATTGGTGAAGAGTGATTCTCATGTGCTTGCCAAACTTTATTCAAAAAGCTAAAACAATACAAAAACCAAAAGAGCAAACAAAAGCGATAAAGTAAAGATAACATGGGTGCCTCCCAAGAAGCGCTTGGTTAACGTTTTAAGCTCGACGATACCTGTGTTATGGTATCCAACTTAACACGTCATTGAAGTCAAGTAGTTTCATCTATGATGAAGATTGAGCTCCAAGAAACATTTTGAGAGAATGGTAGACTAGCCAATGAACATTCCACTTCTGACCTTTAAATGGCTTACTACCCTTGAATATCAAAGCTTGGGGAAGATAGGATGGTGGGGGCCACTATCGAGCTCCATCGTTACCAAGTTGGCGATGCCACTCGAGGAGTCCTCCTGATCAAGTAGATGTGGCTCCACTCTCATGAAAACTTTAGGGGGGGGGGGGGTCGAGAAGCATGTGTCCTTAGTTTCTCAGCACAAGTACTTCATGACCAAGCAAGAAGTTTGAAGAGTATTCTAAATCTTGGTTAGTGGTACCACAATCATAGGGTGGTGTTGTACACTCACATGCTCCACTCTAGGTGCAACCTCTTCTTGAAGAGTCTTCACATCATGTCTCACCTCCTCTAAAGTGTGATCATCCTCAAGCCTCCTTGATTCTTCTTTCCACACACCATCGTCGTTTGGTGTGTCCTCGGGAAGAACATGTCCTTCAATCTCCTCCACTACCAAATCATCTTCCGTGTCAATCACTTCCGGCTCACGAGTATCATCCTCATCACCATAGACGTGGTCCAAATTATTGGGCGTCCTTCATTCTCTAGAACTTCCTTGATGAGCTCCATAGTTTGAGCCATGCGATTAATACGAACCGCATTGTCTTCCGCAATCTTCAAGATCTCATCTATCAAGGAAGGGGGTGGAGAATGTTGCTCATGGCTTATGAACTCCTCTTGACAATACTTATTTTCTTCTGAAATCTTCAAGAGCTCCTCTAGCATGGAAAGCGGTGGAAGATGTTGTTCATGGCTTGTGAACTCTTCTTGACAATACTCTGGCAAGATTTGATGGTAGACTGGAGGTGGAGAGGGACATTGTTCATTCCACATTGGTGTTGAAGCTTGTTCATCTTGACCCCACCATTGGCCATCTCCCTCAAAAGTCTCTTGGTAGTAGTTGGATGAAGTATGATGATCATAGTATGGGTTAGGAGACGGATTCCACCCTTGATAGGTACCGTAACCATGATTTCCATGCCACAAGTTCATCCTACTTGCAACCTTGCTCCCATGAACTAAGTGAGGTGGAGAAAGGGTAGCTGGATCAATGACTTGCTTAATTCTTTGAGGTTGTGCTTGGAGGCGAGTGAATCGACTCATGCACTAGTACAAGGTACCTACACAAAAGCTCAACAAGACACCAAAGTAACACGACAATGCAGGATAACAAAACCAAACAAACAAATAACAAAGAAGCAAAACTAAAATGGAAGGAAGTGAATAGAACAGTCCACTACTAAATGCTTTCTTAGGATTGAGAAAGTCTCCGGCAACGGCACCAAAAACTTGACGTGCAAATAATTAACTCACAAAGTCAAGGTCATATTTCCACAGGGTTCTCTCAATGGCCACTACTCACACTAATCATGGACGGTCTAAACATTAAAATTGAGATTTGGTTTGAAAGATTTAAGCAAACAAAAGCAAACGAGACAAAGATTAAACAAGGAAAGTTGAAGGTCAAACAAGAGAGAGAAAGGTCAACTTAGCAAGGGAGTTTCTCAAGCTCAAGAGCAATGAAAGATGAATTGAGTCACAAGCATCAATGTGTAGTTCCTCGGCCACGCAAAACACTTATATAGAATCAACGAACTCTCGCACCGTTGACTCACTACTCCTAGACCACATGAACTATGCTCTTGCTATATGAACAAAGGAATGGAGTGCTTTAATCAAACTCAAAGTAATGCTCATTCACCTAAAACCCCTAATCAACAACTTCTAACACAAGACAATGATGCAAAACACTCTCATGCCAATCATAGAACATAAGGTTAACAATCAATAGGTCTTTCAACTACTAAATGAATGTAAAACCAAATGCATGCCAAGTGTTTGAAGAAATGGCAATAAGGAAATCAACTGAAACATGGTTGTAATTGCATAATCCAATCTCTCAAACCATCAATTACAATCCCTAAACCTTCAATCAACATCATCCAAAAATTCTCATACATTGAATGACATTAAAATGTACCATAGAAACAATCAAGCTCACATGGCAATCAAGCACAAGGTTATGAACCAACTCATTACACAATGACTAATGGAAGACTCAATTCAATCAATCATCTCTCTATCCTAGCATGATCATCCCTCACTAAGCTAAATCTTAAGTCTAGCCTAGCCTAGCCATGGATGAAACCTGAATTGGAGGAGAGGAGAACACCCTAGCTTCCATGGATGATCTTCCAACCTTGCACTTCAAGTTGCTCCAAGGTAAGAGGCTTCACATAGCTCCACTTGGCTTTGATCTTCAATTAGCTCTAGGTGAGGGACAAGATGGAGGCGGCTGATCGGCGAGTGAGAGGTGAGGGAAAGGTGATCGCTATGTGTGTATTCACTGAGTGTCGAACGAGTGCTGTGTAATGAATAATCCGCGTTCTCACCGAGCATCGTAGCTTAAATACGGACGCCGGATTAGACATAAGTTCTCGGCGAGAACTCTGAAAGTTCTCGCTGAGAACTTCCTTTAAAAACCTCCTGGAAGTGTAAATCCTAAAACTCCTTGGCGAGAACTTTAGTAGAATTGAATGCAAAATTCCCAAAATTGCATTGGCCTTAACTCCTCCGTCCTAGCTCTGATTGAACTCCCGTTTGCTCCTATGTGCTCCTTGTCATCCGTACTACAATGCCAAATCCTGAAAATGCACAAAGATAACTCTAATAGACCACAAATTTGGCCCCAAAGTGGGTTCCGGATAACAAAAGCGCACTTTGCACAAAACAACTCTAAAAGCATATAAGTCATGGCATTTCGAGATCAAACACGGGAGATTCTTAGGTCAATCACAAGCTAAAACTGCATGAAATATAGTCACATCAACACGTCCCTAAACATAGAGCATGAGAGTTCACCCATGTACTAAATATTTTCTGTGTGAGGAAGTCTAGTCGGTTAGGTCAAATTTGTGCATGATTAGTGATTAGTTCTTGCTTGTGTGTAGAGAATTAGTGAGACCGGGATGTTTGGCTGATATGTATGCATGTTAGGTTTAATGTTATAAGTGTAGCGGTTTAATATTCGTTGTAAGGCTTGAATCTCAATTTGATCACTCTTGTCATTTGTGAACCTGAGTGTGTTCTAATTCAGTTTGCTTGAGGACAAGCAAAAGCTTAAGTGTTGGGTATTCTGATGACACTAGAATTAACGTGATTATCAACTACTTTAAGAGACATTTCATTGCTTGTAACACCGTTTTAGGGGTAGTTTAGGGTGTTTTCTGTCATTAGCACTATTTCCTACCGATTTGGTTACTTTGGCTCGTTTAGGGTCTATTTGATGTGTTTTCTAGTGTCTCGTTGAGTACACAGTTTATGCCATCAAATATGTAGCCTTGGGTGTGTTCGGGAAGCGATGGAATCTCGAGGAGTGACCCGGAATCAACCCAGAATAAAACCGATTAAAGAGCTAAAGAATTCCTGCCCAGCACAAGAATTCTAGGCAAGAACATCAACATTCTCCCCAAGAATGTACTGAGAAACCCACCAAAAATTCTCGTCGAGATTCAACCAAAGGATTACAAAAAAGTTCCCGGCAAGAACTTCAATGTTCTCGCCGAGAACCTATGAAGGAACTTTTGCAGAATTCTCGTCGCCAGTATCCAATTTATTTACAAAGAAGTTCTCGGTGAGAATTCCAATATTCTCACCGAGAACTTGACCCTTTTCCAGCTGAGACAAGGAAAGCAAGTATAAAAGGTGCCGCTACTCAATCATTCAAGATACACTTTTCCAAATACGAAATTCTAGAGAGCATCTTGGAGTTCTCGGAGAGATCCTGACACCATATTTCCATCTCGAAGTGCTCGGAGCTAGGAGTGAAGATTTCTCGAGATCAAAGCCTCGTCGGAGTCATCAGAATTAGGTTTTACAGTTCTTCTATGTTCTTTCTTTGTATGATGAAATCCTTTGTTGTTTTCGATTCTCTTGCTTTCAACATGAGTAGCTAAACTTGTTAAGCTTAGATTAGATGAACCCTAAGTGACCCGGGGCTTTAAAGCGGTCACGGATCGGTGATAATTAGATTCAAATTAAGACAGTTTTTCTTGCATGGTTGGTTTGTTCTTCGTGTCTATTTCTTTTCTAGCTTGATGATGTGAACCGCTGCAACCGTGGGCAGACCACCCTTGAACACTACAAGCTGATCTCCTAGCAACAAGTAGAAACCTTCAGAACCGGGGCGGATTAGGACTTTGATCCTCTAGCTATAAGGGGAGCTAGGAACTACAAGGATCAAGTCGAGGGCACCACGTCAAGAGATGGATGCTCTTGATGATAAGCCAACCTTAAGCGATGCAACAACGAGCAAAGGCTTGAAGGGAATAGAACAAAGTTATGAAAAAGGGGGTTTATTAATTAAAAGTTGTGTTTACAAAGGGTGGCCGGTGGCCTTTATGTATACGGAGGAATTCGCAAACAGGCTCTACCAATCTTCCTTAGACTCTAACTCCAAAATTATTAAAATAAACAAGAGTCCTAGTTAGATCACTACAAGGACCGAATTATTCCTAATTATCCGACACTAGAAAGGAAAACAAAATAGAAGAGTCTTGGGTATCAAGTAAACCCCTAAATAACTAATCCGGCAAAATCCGGAGAAACCCTAATCTGGTGCCCAGTGTGTTTTCCGAATCCGGTCCGGATTAGGTGAGCAGCCTCCTAAATAGTTGGCATCTTCGCAACAACTTCTCCAACTCCTTCAGGGACTAGTGGCTGAGCTTCCTAGGATTCTAGGGCTTCCAAGGCTGCTGGAAAGTCAGAAAAGGCTCAAGTCATTTCATGGCTCGGCCCAAAGTGCTCCGGTGTAGCGCTCCGGACTAGACCCGACACCTGTACTTGATCCGGCTTCGGCCCTCCAGGGGTTCTGCCCATGCCTTCTGACTTCTGCTTTGGGCCATCTTTAGAGCGTGTCTTGGAGATGTTTTGAGGCCAGAGTTTGAGCCTGAGGCCCTTCAGTATCCATCCAGAGCCTCGAACAGGTGCGTTGTTCATCTCGGGGCCAGCGGTGGCACTCGGTCTTAGCATCAATGCCTGGGGTGGTGCCATTCCTTGGCCTCGATCTCGTTCTAGCTCCTGGGAGGTTCCCTTAACTTCTAGGAGGGTATAGCCTCCCTTGGTAAGCCTATCTGCATCCTCCTCATGTCCTCCCTTGCTCCACGCCTTCTTGTATATGTTGAGTCGTTCTTTGAAGGCCTTTGTCTGGCTCTGGGTCAAGGGTGGCTCAGGTTGTGTCCAGGGCACAGGGGACTCATCACTTGATCACCTAGATTAGATTCTTGTTAAAATAAGGATAGTGGCGAACGTCCGTCTTGTTTTAGAACATCAAATCAATCAATTAACCTATTCAATGGAGTGTGCCTTTCGTAGGAACCATTTAGGGTTAATCTGCTTCTAGAGTAACTCATTAAACTTAATTAATTATAGAAGTTAGTTCTCCGTTATAGAAGTGAACGCACGGACTATTTATTAATTAATCGTGGTAGTTAGATCCGATAGAGCGATTGATGAACTGTAGAATAGCGGTTGGTCAAATAACTACCAAGCTGGAAAGCTAGGGTAGATCGTATTCCACGGGCCTTCTAATGATCGATTACTCAAATAAGCTGGCAAATTACTTAGGTTAAACACTTCATGCGTGGTGTGAGTTCCACGACTTCTAATTCTAAGAGAAGCACGGAAATCAAAAATTGAAACTAAAAACAGATTGGAAATTGGTTGGTTAAAACAAGGATGACAGACGAACTTAGACTTTGAATCCCCCTTTGTTCCCTAGAGCATTGGCAATCAACAGATCAGCGGATTTCGATTCCCATTCAATCAATTCTAAGACACCACCATAACTCCTGACCCTTAGGTTTAAGACCGGCGAACGTTCGCTCAATCCGTTCTAACTACCAAGATTAATTAGCCGCCCCGGTACGGTCGTCTCTCGTAATGACTTAACTTAACTGGTGCAATTACTAATGATTTATGAGTTACTCTTGCAGTGGATTAACCCTAACTGGTTCCTACGAAAGGCACACTCCAATGATTAGGTTAATTGTTCGATTTGATGTTTTAAAGTAAGGCGAGCGTTCTCTTCTATCCTTAGCTTAACAAGAATCTAATCTAGGTGATCAATCCAGACAAGAAACATGAACAATGAAGAACAAATCAAACATGAAAGAGAAACTGATTGAACTTTGAATCTAATCACCGCCGATCCATGACCGCTTTAAAGCCCTGGGTCACTTAGGGTTCATCTAGTCTAAGCTCTAAGAGCTTAGCTACTCATGTTTTTCACAAAAGAATCAAAGACAAAGAAAGAGTTCATCTGGAACAGAGGAAGAACAGAAAATGATCTGAAAAACCTAATTAAGACGACTGCGGCAAAACTTCGATCTCCGGTAAACTGCAATCCTAGCTCCGAGTCTTCGAGATGGAAGGGATGGTGTCACGATCTCTTCCTCGCTCTTCGAACTCTAAACTCCGCTCTTGAACTCTTGAGAGTCCTTGAAGTATTTAGTATTAGTTGGTAATTATGATGTATATCTGATTTTGGGCCGCCGGTTAAGTATTTATACTTAACCCTAATACCGCCGGTTTTTCACTGAGATTTTCGCCGAAAATGTGAAGTGATTTTCGCCGAAAATCCTAGTGTAAACAGGATGTCCGCTGGCTGGATTCTTCTGTGGTTTTCGGACCGCTGGTTCTCGGCAAAAACTTGATGTTTTCGCCGAAAACTTCCCTTGGCTGACATCAGTTGATTTGTGCATGTATTTTCGCCGAAAATGTGAAGGGATTTTCGGCGAAATCTTCAGGAATTGGTTTGACTTGATTGGTTCCTTGGATCAATTCTGGTGCGATTCCTCGAGGTTCCAACGCCTTAGACACGTCCTTGGCTACCTATTTGACGGCAAAAACCTGTGCTAACATAGAAACACTAGAAAACCATCAAATAGACCCGAAACGGGCCAAGGTAACACAAATGATACGAGATAGGGTAATTGATTGAATATTCGCTATTCTACCCTAAAAACCATGTCTTAAGCAAGGAAATGTCACTTAAATGAGGCTGATAATCACGTCAAATCGAGTGTCATCAAAATACCCCACACTTAATCTTTTGCTTGTCCTCAAGCAAACTGAATAGAAACGCTCATGTTCACAAATGATAAGATCGATCAAATTGGAGTTCAATCAAACACAATGAATTATTAGACAGATAATTCCTAAAACAAGAAACCTAACATGCATACTGATCAGCCAAACAACCTGGTCTCACTAATAACTGCACACGACAAGTAGTAGCAACCAATTATGCACGAATTTGACCAGACCGACCAGACTCCTCACACAGGGAATATATAGTACAATGGGAACTCTCACTCTCTGTGTTTAAGGATGTGTTTCTGCTCTCAATCATTTTCTGTTACTGAATTCTGTCATAAGTTTGCAATTCGACCACATCTCCACCACTGTGACAACACGAGTAACCAGTCAAGAAGGACTTCCCTGCTAGGACTGTAACGAAATCTACACTACAAGGGTTTATAATGAGATGGATGATGGGAAAATATGATGATGGCTTTGGTGCGGTGTAGCTTTCGACTAACTTCCCTCGAATCTAGCTTATGGCTTCCTACCGTCTAACCAGACATGGGTGGAATAGTAAATGCTCGTCCTATGATACCCTCAAGCAACCTAGCACTTATTTTCTTTACACATTTCTTTTTCTTTCTGACTTTTTCTTTTGACTTCGTTCTTCCATATGTAGGGAGAAGAACGTTTATTTGAACTAAAAACTTGAAACTTTTTTCTACTTTTTCTTCTTTCTCAAAATTTTCTTTTATTTCTCTTTTCTTTTTTTTTCTTTGTGCCGATTCTTTCCTTTAGTTGCTAGAGGGGTTTACACGTCTGGACATAATAGTTAAGACCACCTGTTTAATGGCTATAGGCAGGTTACCACAAACTAACTTCTAGTAGGTCAATCTAGAACTACAACCACAGGGGATCAACGGGGAATGAAAGAATGGGAAATGGCTTTAATGTATTATCGAACCGAAAGAACAGGCCAAGCTCAAGGGTTTAAACCTAATGGATTTATCGTTTGGTAGGCTATCTGGCTTAGTAGCTGAATCTAGGTGCCCCTATCATTCTAGAACTCGTGTCATCGTGTGGTCTCGAGTAGGTCTCATGCAAATTCTAACTCATTCAAGCAAACAGAAAATCACTCAAAAAGAATTGAAATTGCAAGTTACGTGCAATGGATCAAAAGCTCACAGTTGATTTGCTAGTCAGATTTGGTCATTTTCATGCAATCAAGGCTACAAACTACAAGTGTGATTTTAAAAATTCTGTTCTGACCAGGCAATTTAGCATCAAAGTAAACACGTCGGTTCTCAAGTTCTAGGTTAAGCAGTCTAAGCATCATTATGAAGGATTGAACAACAACTTAACATCAAAAATCAAGAACTGAGCCATTCTAATGCTAGAGAGACTGGAAAGGAATCACGAGGCACACAAAAACACAATCAAGGGCAATCAAGTTCATGCAAGGTTTTCTAGCATCCTACCCCACACTTAAATCGAATTGTGTCCTCATAGGACTAAACCTAGAGTTCAGAGTGAAATAGAAGAACCTGGACCGAGATGGTTGGTGTAGGGGATGAGCACGGATCCTCAGAGCAGAAGGAATCTACCCAAGAGAAGCAAAGGGAATCTCCCAACTGCCTACAAAACAAAAACAAATGAAAGATAAAAAGGAAACTGGGACAAGTGTCCCGGATCCACACAGAAAAAAGTTGGATCGAAATCCGAAAAGAAGAAATAAAAAGAAAGGACAAGGACAAGGACACCACCCGATCATGGCTGGTCAGGGGCGTCGGGGGGTGGAAAGTGAAGGAAATCACCTTGGACGCTCATACAGCTCTCCAACATCCGCGGGGTGCGGTCGGTGCTGCTGGTGAGGTGCCTGGTATGGCTCTGGAATGGGCGGCGGCGACTGGCGTGCATATCCTACCTGATGATGTGGCGAGGGTATATGATCATGGTATCTCGCCTCTGGCTGGGGATGCTGCTCCTCAGCATCATCTTCTTCCTCCGACTCTCCCATGTGCAGGAGGGGAGGATCTGCTGCTACCTGGGGACTGAGGTCCAGTTTGAGGTCGTACTCGATAGCCAAATCACCTCTGACGGTCCGTACTCTGCGTCGTGGGATGTTCAGGCCATATTCTTGGCTGAGAACGAAGGAGATGATGATTCGGCCGACAAAGTTGCCTCCTAGGAGTGAGCGAGGTGGTCTCGACCTCTGAGTCTTCTGGCGGAATAAGCGTGCAAGCACCCATCCGGGATGAAGAGGATAACTCTCCCAGATGGCGCGGTGAAGATGAAGCTCCTCTCGGCTGATATGGTAGCGGTCCTTCTCTGGAGCATACAAAAGAGAACGACGCCAAACCATGTGAATGACTTTATAGAGAGGGTGAGAGAGAGACTTAACTAAATTATGCTTCGTGGTTTGATTTCCGGGCACTCCAGTTATGTGGCTCCAGAGCGCATCGTACTCCTCTCCGTCGCCATCGTTGTTCTCCCAACCGAGGTGATGACCCTCGTAGTGCTCGTGGGAATCCGAGACGAGCTGCAAACTCATCATATGTGAGTGTCCTGTACACACCCGCCCAGATAGAAGGTGACGACCTTCTTGTGCTGCCTGCTCTTGTGCTCGTCCAAATCAAACGTCGCCCAAAACTCCTGGAGAGCGACGTCTGGGAAGTCAGCGGCTAATGTGGTCAGCTCCAGCAGTCCGGCATGCGTCAGTGCATCGAGCACATTCCGGTGCCAGTCCTCATCATGATCGAAGAGTGACTCCATAGATAGTGGGCGAACACCAGCTCCAGGAACATGCTCGAGCCGCTGGTAGCGCTCGAAGTAGTACTGGGGTAGGCGAGCAACAGTGCGATGGTACCCCACATGGCCAGGGAAAGCTGGTGGAGGACCCTGGACGGCGGGTGTGACGGGAGCGGGAACTCGGGAGCTGGAGGCGGTGTCAAGTCTCTGCTTGGTCCTGCGCTCATGAGTTACATTCCTAAGCCAGAAAACAAACCAGATTAGTCAAACTAAAACCCTACCCCACACTTAGTAGAAAAACTCAATTTCACAAAGAAACGAGGAAAACCGAGTGGGGGTAAGCAAAGCAGATTAACCAGTAATCACAAACAATTAAAACACATGCTTAGGAACAGCCAGGATGGAATCATCATAATCAAAGTTCGGAAGTCAAACCGACATTCAATAAGTCAAAGTAATAGAACATTGAACCCTAATCATGGCAATACTAGTACAAAGCGGGAAATGACGGCATAGTGAATAACTCAGATGGCAAGCACAATAATACGAACGTGAATGAACACATATGGCAGCCAAATGAACATAGACAAGTCAAGGTCAAACCGACATTTCTCATAAAGTCAACACCGCAAAGAACAGGTCTTAAGCATAGCAACACACGAACAATTGGTATTATAATTTAGCACAATACTCCCTAAGCATGCTAGATCAGTCCAAACCATTCAGCTAACCTAGTTCACACGAAATCAGTCGGCACGCAAATCGAGGCAAATCAAAAAGTCAACCGAAAGTCAACCCCGACGAAATTCAGCATTCAACATGTCAAAAGATTCAGAATGAAAAGTTCTACAACTTACCTTGAAGCCATGGGTGCTGAAAATGAACGGAGAAAGAGAAATCGGCGAAAAACTTGAAAATCTAGGGTTTGGCTGAACGGGAGCTCTAGAGCTCCGATTCGGACGATCTATGTCTTAAAATGATCGGAAGAGAGAGGGGAAGGGAACGGCGGCAGTCGGTGACGGCGGCAGCGGCTTGTCGGACGGCGGCGGTCGAAAATGGTATCGCCGGCGGCGAGTTCTTTTAAACAGGGGAGTTTTTGCTATTTTTTTCGAAATTAGAAAGTGAAGGGAGAGAGAGGGTGACCGAGAATTTTAAAAGGGAAGGGTTGTCCGATTTTCACTCGAGTTTTCGGCGAAAATAAGTGCAAGTTTTCGCTGAAAACCCAAGGCAAAACAGTCTGCCGGTTTTCAAATACATTTTCGCCAAAACTGAAGGAGTTTTGGCCGAAAAGTTGAGTTAAAAACGTCTGGAAAACACAGTGGGATTTCAAAGGAATTTTCGCCGAAAATAGGGTGGGTTTTCGTCGAAAATTTTGACCTGTACTATTGAAAATATTTTCGCAATCCCGGCAAACTTCGAAAATCACAGTTAAATCCACAAAAATCGGAAACAACCACAAACAACTTGTGATTGACACTATGACAAACAGACTACACACGAAAAATAAGAAATCAAACAAACTGACACTTTTGGCTCCCCCGAACCAACTCTAAAACACTAAGGTTGACACAAATGAAAAACTGACTCTAGCCGTGGGTTGCCTCCCACGAAGCGCTCTTTTATTAACGTCCTTGAGCTGGACAATACCTGGACGGTATTAGGAGACATCCCAACTCAGGTTCTCCTTAATGCTAGCATCAGTGTTCATGAAGTAGAGCTTCGGGGTATCTCCATTAACCATAAATTTCTTCCCGTTAGCGTGTATGAGGTTTGGTACGTCCGTCGGGAAGGTGCTCAGTGATCTTGAACGGACCAAAGAGCTCTGTCAAGGGATCATCTTCTACGAGGAAGACGGTGGAAGGGATGAGAATGATCGACTTCGTCTTCTCTTTATCCTCCGGCTTTGTATCACCAGGATCGGTGATCGTAGGTATTTCCTTAGGAGATACTCTCGGCTTCTCCTTCAATACTTGTTCCGGTGCCAGTAGCTCGGAACTAATTGGCGGTGCAGCTGGCTCGGATGAAGGTGGCGGCACAACTGGTCTCCAGACCATTTGAGTCTTCGTCTTCTTGTTCTTCTCCCGGGGCATGCTAGGTTTCTTGCTTGGCGGTGAAGAAGAGGCTTTCAGTTCCTTCTTCTTTGGTGGCTTCTGAGCGGCAGATTTTGGCTTCTGCTTCATAACCTGTTCAACATCTGCAACAGCAATTGATCTAGGCACACTAGAAGAGACATCAGTAATGAAGTTGACCGAGTCCAACTCCACAGTTTCTACGGATAAACAATGTGATTCTCCCTTAGGAATGTATTTCATACCATCCTTGAGACGGAATGTCGCAGTATCCTTCCCAACCCTTAATGTTAACGAGCCATTTGGGACATTAATGTTAATGCCGGTTGTCGCCATAAACGGCCGGCCTAGGAGAAGGGTAGAATATGTCTCTTGAGTATCCATTACTACATAATCAGCGAAAAACCGGAAAGGGCCACAACAAGTGATTACATCCTTGATTATTCCTCTAGGTTCTTTTAGAGTTTTGTCGGCGAACACTAAATGCATGCTGGCAGGTTGTAGTTCACCTAGGTTCAGTTTCTTATATAAACCCATAGGCATGACATTTATAGACGCACCTAGATCAACCAAACTACGCTCGACTTCAATGCCATTAATGATTAAAGGTAACGTAAAAGGGCCAGGGTCGAAGCACTTAGCTGGGATAGGTATGGACGGTGATCGAGAAATGATAGCTGAGCATTCTTCCGTAGAGGGAGTGGGAAGTGCTTCCTTCTTCTTCTCCAGGCTGTTCTGCTCAATGTTCCTAGTTGTGATGACTTTAGCATGCTTATTCTTCATGGTGGAGTTGTTTTGAGACGGCGCCTGATTGAAGAGAGGAAGGTTAGCCAACATGCTAGCAACTTTATTTACCATGCTCTCTATTCTCTGTCCTTGTGCGATCTGTCCTTGGTTAAAAGCATCTTGGGCTTTAAGCCTTTCTTCGTGATCATCGAGCCTTGCTACAATCAGGTCCAACTTTTTGTCTATTTTCCTCTCCCAAATGTTCTCAGACGTGAAATTCTGAGGTTGCTGTGCACCGGTGAATCTGGGAGGATCTTGATAATTATTGTCCCAGCATTGATTCTGACTCTGGTTGAATTCGAAGTTGTGAGGAGGACGCTCAAGGAAGCTTCCCTGTTGTTGAGGAGGTTGTCTGAACTGACGATAGTCGGGGTAGCTTCTTTGATCCTTGGTGAAGCCTTGATCGATGAAATTCACTTTCTTTTTAGACCTGTTATTAACTGTTCCGAAGATCTCCTTCATATGTTTCTGTACTTCAATCTTAATATGATCTTCACGGCTTGGTCGGCTCTTGGCTGCTCCAAACTGTCGCTCCAAATTCCTGGACTTAGATGCGCAGTTCGCAAAGTGAAGAAGAACAGCTTCTGGTTTGAGTGTTGCGCAGTCGCCATTAGCTAAGGTGTTGACCCATTCAGCCGTTTCTTCATTCATTCCTCTGGCAAAGATCTCAGCTAGCTGCTCCTGTTTGAATCCATGATGAGGGCAGTCGTAGAGGAGTTCTTGGAATTCGTTCCAAGCATCATGTAAACTTACTCCGTCCTTCTGTGAGAATCTGGCGATGCTGTCCTTGTAAAATGTAGTTCTTGAAGGAGGAAAGTATTCCTCTATGAAGTCTTGGGCTAGATCATCCTAGTCGGTGTAGTGGCCAGGTGGTTTCCTACTGAGCCATATCTTGACGGTGCCTTTAAGAGAAAATGGGAAGACTCGTAAGCAAAGATTGTTCTTATCGAGGTTCCCGCTCTTAAACGTCTCGCACATGGCTAGGAAGTTCGCCAAATGTGTGCATGGGTTATCTTGCGGTTTTCCTTCGAATTGTAGATCCCTAGAGACCATTTCCAGGAAGGGAACTGTGATCTCATAGTCAGGATCGTAATCATTGTGCGGCACAGCGACGCTAGATCGAAAGCTGACCACACTTGGTTTATAGTAATCTGCCACGGTGCGTTGAGCAGCCATTACGGAAGGAGAATGTGGTGGTGAATCTGAAGTAGTGGATGAAGCGGATGAAGATGAGGAGTTCTCCTTAAACTCCTCGATCTTAATAGGAGTAGGAGGTGATGGAGGAATGATTCTGACTTGCTTCTGGGCTCGTGGTTGCTTCGACGGAGCAGAATTACCCGACTTAAACTGAGAATGAGTGACCGAGCGGTTCATAAACCTGTAGAACAACCTACAAGCAACAAAAGCAAACATAACAGGCGTAAAATCGAAGTGGATGGAAAGATGAAAGATGGAAAGTAGAAGAATAAGATGCCAGTTCTTTTTTCGAACAATCAAAAGAAGTCCCCGGCAACGGCACCAATTTGATGAACTGTAGAATAGCGGTTGGTCAAATAACTACCAAGCTGGAAAGCTAGGGTAGATCGTATTCCACGGGCCTTCTAATGATCGATTACTCAAATAAGCTGGCAAATTACTCAAGTTAAACACTTCGTGCGTGGTGTGAGTTCCACGACTTCTAATTCTAAGACATGCTCGGAAATAAAAAATTGAAACTAAAAACAGATTGGAAATTGGTTGGTTAAAACAAAGATGACAGACGAACTTAGACTTTGAATCCCCCTTTGTTCCCTAAAGCATTGGCAATCAACAGATCAGCGGATTTCGATTCCCATTCAATCAATTCTATGACACCACCATAACTCCTGACCCTTAGGTTTAAGACCGGCGAACGTTCGCTCTATCCGTTCTAGCTACCAAGATTAATTAGCCGCCTAGGTACGGTCGCCTCTCGCAATGACTTAACTTAACTGGTGCAATTACTAATGATTTATGAGTTACTCTTGCAGTGGATTAACCCTAACTGGTTCCTACGAAAGGCACACTCCAATGATTAGGTTACTTGTTCGATTTGATGTTTTAAAGTAAGGCGAGTGTTCGCTTCTATCCTTAGCTTAACAAGAATCTAATCTAGGTGATCAATCCAGACAAGAAACATGAACAATGAAGAACAAATCAAACATGAAAGAGAAACTGATTGAACTTTGAATCTAATCACCGTCGATCCGTAACCGTTTTAAAGCCCAGGGTCACTTAGGGTTCATCTAGTCTAAGCTCTAAGAGCTTAGCTACTCATGTTTTTCACAAAAGAATCAAAGACAAAGAAAGAGTTCATCTTGAACAGAGGAAGAACAAAAAAGGATCTGAAAAACCTAATTAAGACGACTCCGGCAGAACTTCGATCTCCGGTAAACTGCAATCCTAGCTCCGAGTCTTCGAGATGGAAGGGATGGCGTCATGATCTCTTCCTCGCTCTTCAAACTCTAAACGCTTGATGGATTCTTCTATGGTTTTTGGACCGCTGGTTCTCGGCGAAAACTTGATGTTTTCTCCAAAAATTCCCTTGGCTGACATCAGTCGATTTGTGCATGTATTTTCGTCGAAAATGTGAAGGGATTATCGGCAAAATCTTCAGTGTAAAACGGGGCAGGAATTGGTTAGACTTGATTGGTTCGTTGGATCGATTCCGGTGCGATTCCTCGAGGTTCCAATGCCTTAGACACGTCATTGGCTACCTATTTGATGGCAAAAACCTGTGCTAACATAGAAACACCAGAAAACCATCAAATAGACCCGAAACGGGCCAAGGTAACACAAATGGCACGAGATAGGGCAATTGATTGAATATTCGCTATTCTACCCTAAAAACCATGTCTTAAGCAAGGAAATGTCGCTTAAATGAGGCTGATAATCACGTCAAATCGAGTGTGATCAGCAATTTTTTGCGGAACCTAGACCTAAGGTTAAGGAGTTATGGTGGTGTATGAGAACTGAATGAATTAAGATCAAAAGTCCCCGGTTTTGTGATCGCCAATGTCTTGGTAATCTTAGGGGATTCGAGTCTAAGCTTTGTCTTTCAAATCGTTAGTCAACCCCAATCAATCAATCTGTCTTTAAATTCCATTTCATTTCATTGGCTTTTTAGTTTACAAGTTGTGGAACTCACACCACGCACAACCTGTTTAAACCTGAGTAATTTGCCAGCTTCTTTGAGTAAACGATTGGAAGAAACCTCGAGAGATTCGATCTAGTCTAATTCTGTAGGCTAGTAATTTGAGACCACGCTTACAACGTACATCAGACGGTGACTGAGGACTTAGAGGATGGTTTTGTATACAATTCAATTGACGTTTTGGGGATTTTGGAAAATTATTTATGTTGAGTAATGAATTTGGGATTTAGTATTGTACTTCAGTTTTGGTTTCGAATTTTGGAAACTTCCGCTTGGTGTCGTTTATATTATTTTATTGTGTTTTGAATGTTAATTTTTGGTTGGTTTCGATTTGTATTTAACAGTGACACCTGATTCTCAATCTAATCAATGGGTTCGACCCGGGTGTTTTAGGGTGGGTGTTACAAGGGTATCAGAGCATAGTTTGCCTCTGCTGCATAGGTGCACTGTTCATTTTGTTAGTGGATTAGCTGCCCTATAATGGAAAGAACAGAACATCAATGCAAAACTGACATTCTAGGGGTCTAGCAAACCATTTTAACTAGGTTCGGGTTTTCAAATCAAATGGTGTTTTTAAGAAAGAAAGTGATTTGAAAATTTGTCCACTGAAAATATTTTGGCCCTCGGTCCTCCTAAATCACGAAGAAGGTCAAGAGATGAAGGGTCGCAACATTGAGAAAGTGGTTAAGCTAGAATGGTGTGTCGAGCATGGAGAAGTGATTTGATTGTAGAACTGGAGGCTTTAGTTAATTAGGATGTTACCTAAAAATCAAGTATTCAAAGAAAGAAGACAGTAGTGATGGACTTAGGCAATGACCATTCTGTCAGTAGAGTACGCAAGGTTCTGAAGTTGTGGAGTAAGGTTAATGATCTGGACGCGAAAACTTTGAAGTTTTGGGGGGAGGTTTTTTATCTCGGGGACGAAATCCTTTGAAGTTGTTGAGACTTGTAACATCTCGTTACCGAGTCTCCGGTTAGAATTTAAAATTCTTGGTTAAACCCGATTGATAAAGGCTTGGAGGGTTTTTAACCCGGATTTAAATCATTAATTCGCGAGTATAATTAATTTCGTTGGAGGAATAAATCTTACTGTAGCAACCAAATTTTGTCCGGGCTCGCAAATTACCGGATGACCAGGGGGCCGTTGTTTTTTTTTGGTCTCGAATAGTTAATGGTATGTCTTTCAGTTAGATTACTTAGGGTTAAGTGTTCGTATTTTGTAGTTTTCTAGCTTGGGCCGATTTCGGGAAAGGAAATTTGGGCTTTCGGCCCACATGTTCTGAAGTTCGGGCTTCTAGCCCATTTTTCTGAGAAGTAGCAAAGAGGGGCGTGGGCCTTAAGGCCCACTCGTCCAACTCATTAAAATCCAGCAAAAATAGAGTGTCTGATTTTTTTTTACCCAAAGTGGTAATATTTGCATTAGGGTTCCCTTTTTGCTATAAAAGGAAGGTGTGGGGGAGGTCCCAAGGGAGCAGAGAACAGAAAAGGAAGAGAGCAGAAAAGAGAGAAGGAAACAGAAAAAAGCAGAGAAAAAGCAGAAAAAAAAGAGAGCAGAAAAGGAAGGAAAAAAAAACCAAAAGAGGAAACTTTCTACATCTTCTGTCTTCTTTGTTCCAATCCAAAAAGACCCAAAAATAGAAAAATCCAGAAAAGTAGAAAGAGTCCAGAAGTGCATAAGTCCACACTACATCATCTGAAAATCACAAAGCCAAGGAGGGAAGAAGTCATCAAGCTAAGATTCACTCATTCTCATCCTACCACTAAGTTCTACAAAATCAAAGTGAGCATACTCACTCTTGAAAACTCCATCTTTCTTCAAGCTCTTTAGCATATTTGTACACCTGCATCATAAATACAATATTTTAAGCATGATATACACATGTTTGTGATCTGTTAAGTGCTAAGATATAAAGGGTAGCTTTTCAGGTTACTTTGTTTTAAGCTTTCATGAGTTTGTTCTAATTTCGGTTTTGTTCTCAACTTTTTACCTCTTCTTTAAGCCCTCAATCCTATCATGTTAATAATTTAATTTTGTTCTATTTACCATAAAGCAACAAAATCAAAGAAAAAGTGAAACAGTAATAAGAGTAAGAGTCTTTGTCTCACTTATCTTAATTTAAGTGTCAACACTCTTGTTAACTCCTCCTTCTTTGGAGATTGGCCTACAGCAAAAGGGGAACATAGTTAGTATTTTTGTTCTTTCATGTGCTAATTGTTTTCTACTGCTAAAAAGGGTATAAGGTTTTTTTCTCACCTCTGTTTCTGTCCTGCCTTCGGCCGGCACCGCCGTGCCGTCACCACGCCGGCGACTCGTCACCGCCGCCGTGTTGGTCCCGCCGCCGTCCAGTTCCTACAAATAATAAAATCACTTAATAAATAAAAAGCGAAATAAATAAAAGGGGAGGGATTGAACGTTTTAAAAAAAAGGGGTTGTACTTTTTTTTTCTTTACCTTCTCACCGCCGCGCCACCGCGTCTGCCGCGTCGTCATCACCGCCGCCGCCGCGCCGCCGTGCTGTCTTCGCCGAGCCTTCTCCCCTCGCCACCGCCTCCTTATCGGATTGAATCTAAAAGGGGAAAGTCGGCTAAATCAGTTGAAAGAAACGTAAAAAAGATAAAAATCTAGATCTAGGGTTTGTGCACATTAAGAGTTGGATTTAGGTTTTTTTAATAGGAAAAATCGAGAGAATAAGAGGGGAGTTCTTTACCTTTCTTTGCATGTCGCCTGATCGTGGCGCTACCGCCGGTCTCAACGTCGTCCCGCCGATTTCGTTGTTGGACCGCCTACCCCTCCCATCGTCGGAGATGGGAGGGGTTTCTTTCGTTTCTTCTGGCCAACAGAGAGCCGAGAGAGAGAGGGAAAAGGAGTGGGGGCGGCTGTCGTTGTTTTAGATTAGGGTTTTCGTCTTGGTGAGTGAAGAAGAAAGAGGGAAAAGGAGTGGGGGCGGCTTGTTTGGTGTTTAGATTAGGGTTTGATTGTTGGTAAGGGAAGAAGAAAGAAGGAGAGAAAAAGAAGAATCGAGAGAGAGAGAGAGATGGGTGGAGCGGCGGATGAATAGTGAGCCAAGGGGGGTTGATTTTTCAGCCCTCCTATCATTTTATATGGCGCATTAGGGTTTCGATATTTACGAAATTGCCACCGTCCCTTTAATTTACGAAATTGCCACCGTCCACCTATTTACAATTTCGCCATTAATGACCGAGTGGGCTGGACGATTTTTCTGTCCTTCGGGCCGAAATTCGTTGGGCCCAATCCGCCCTTTGGCTCATTTAATTAAAATAGGCCCTAATGTTAGTACTAATCTCTTGTTTTGTTCATGTTAATGTAGATTTGTCCCCAATTAAAGTAGTTTAGATTAATTAAGGACAAAGAAACTCTCTCATGTCAAAAGCTAAATATTTTTGTTAATTAAAGAATTGGGTTTGATAAAATGTCTTAATTAATTTCATATCGAAATCCGGTCGTTTCCGTGGATTGTATGCGAATCATCGATAAGATTTGAGGTCCGTCCGTCGAGCTTGTCTTTAGGAAATAGTAACGACTACTTCACATTTCGTGAAGTATTGTGGAAATCCCGAGCTAAGAGTAAACCATCCAAGCTATTAAAATCAAAATCGACATCCTTTCGCACTCGCGAAAACACTGTGGGAATCCCGAGCCTAAATTACTTGAAACCATTAAAAACCCTTGGAATTAGTAACGAAAAACCCGTGAAAATTCTTCCCTTTAAATATAAATAACGCCAAATAAGATAATAAAGTCTTAAAAAGTAAATTGCTCCTTAAGCTAATATATATAAAAAAGCGATAAAACCTTAAAAGATAAAAAATACCTCAAACCAACCTGTTTTTTTAAAGCGATGAACTACGTGGACTTTGATTCCAAATCTCTGGATACGTAGGCAGTCACTCGACTCGAGTCCGTTTTTAAAATCCCCCCTCCGTTAAAATTTTATAAACTAAATCAATAATATATAAAATTTTGAATTAGTAACGCACACCCTAAATAGGGAGCGTGAACGCCTCTCTCCTTAATCATCCGTCAAGAAAAATAACCTTATCGCGATCGGTAGTACCAGTTTCCTGGCGTTGTGGGGGTGCTAATCCTTCCCCACACGTAACCGTCCCCGAATCCTGATCTCTGTTTCGCAGACCTAGTCCAAATCCGGTTGGATAACCCGATTTGGACTTCTAAGCGTCCAATCCGCTCTAACGATTGGTGGCGACTCCAATACCAAAAATAACCACGAAAAGCTTCGGAGGTGCCGGCCCGCCGCGGACGAAAATGTTCACGACCGATGGCGACTTCACTGGGGACTTCGAACGTTCCTCAGGGACTAGCTACCCTTCTCTCGCGATAAGTTTATGTGTTTAATTTTCTTGACATGGCACTACATTCCATGTTTGCGCAATTTATTTATCTGTACTCATGCATTTGAATAGCTCTGTACCCGAGCTTCACCTTTAGATAGAATTTGGACGTAGTAGCGCAAGCCTTTTTACACTCGTAGAGGCGCGTCAATCGTCCTAACCATTTTAGGGACCATCCCTTTAGGGACAACATACAACCCGTCATATAGCTAGATTTAGTGAACCGCCTGATACCTACCCATAGCAAGACCAAGGTTCCTACCCTTTTCCCGTGTTACGAAACTTAGGATCACCCGAAAATAGGATCTATGTGATGTATCTATATTATGATTGTTACCTGCTTATGTGATTAGTGAGTTTATTATCTTTAATTAACATTTGTGCATAACACACTCGCATCATATAGCATCCCATGCATTGTTTTAAAAAATGAGTGTGTTGCGCGTAGTTGAGTCTTAGCCCCGCTGTCTCCTCTTCTCACTAGATGGACCTTGCAAATGTCGTCAATCCTCTGTGGGGGGCCCTTCCACAGGATTTACAAAGGCATTTGGTTGTGTTAACCATCCAGAGTAGAATTGAGGATCAGATCGAAAGGCTAAGAGAATCGATACTGATCAGGTATGGCGTTTGGACTCCCCCTCGGGCATCTCGACTGGCATCCGCGGTACATAGGTATGAATATCTTCTACCTACCGATGTACCAGTATGATGTGCTTGTGGCGGAGGTTCATGACCTGCTATGGTATTTGGCTCGCAAATGTACTATTGGGCTAATCCTTAGTAGGAGTCAGCTCAGTTTTTACTTGACTAAATGGATTGATAACCCCAAATCAATGACCCGTCTCGGTAGCTGGTTAGCGGGCTTTATGCCTCTAACTGAATGGGAGGCCTTGTTGCTCTTAAATGCTGGAGATGAGTACATGTTTATCTCCTTCCACGTGTCCCAAAACATTCAGTGTGGGAATGGGGAGACGCACATCTTGGAAGAGCCTTTCGTCAACTTTGAGGGGAGCTACCGCAAGAACCCGGCCTTCGAACCGAATAAAGACCCTTTCCTCTGGGAGGCAATGAAGTTAAGGATGATGGAGCTCAATGGATGGGAGGAGGACGCAACCTTAACAGAGCTGTTACATTCTGACAACTACTCTTGCGATGGAAGAATCATAGAATGTTCGAAGGCTCTACCCCCCGAACAAGTTGTTAGGAGCCTCACCAACGAAGCCACGCACAACTTGACTTTTGCAGAGGAGTTTGTCTCTTGGGTCCAGAACGGTATGCCAGTATTGGAAGACCTAGCAGAGGACGATGATGATAACTAGGGGGTTTGGGGTAGGGGGTTTCCGAGTATGTATAGGTGGAAATCCCGTAGGTTTGGATAGGACCAGAGGAAAGGCACGTGTACGCCCCGCCTGTTTGGGGTATTAGTACCGCTTTGCCTACTTTTGTTGTTTTGTAATCCTGGTAAGATCCATCTTTTGTAAAGGGTATTATAGGTCGCCCGCATATATTTTGGGGCATGACTGTAATGAAGTAGGAGGAGTAGTGTAGGATAGGGGAAATGGCACATGTACGCCCCGCTTGTTTGGGGTATTAGTACCGCTTTGCCTATTTTGTTAATCTCTTGTAACCCCGCTGACGGATCCCCGCATGTATTTTGGAAGCATATATAATGATATTCAAGGAAGTTTATATATAACAGAAGGGATGGTGTACTTGTAACGGCTCGTCCGTGAAATGGGAGGTTTAGGGTTTGGTTTCAACTACGCGCAACATACTCATTGCATTCATCCACAACTCATTTGCATTCACTTTCATCTTTCTGATGCTCTTTCATTGTTTTAGGTATTGTTGCCACAACATATCTGTTTTGTAAGGGTATTTAGCTCTAAAAGCATGGCAGATTTTACTTACCAGATAGACGAGGAGGGAAGTGTCTTGAGAGAGGCAGAGGCTTTGAACTTAGCACAGGGAGTTGAGCTAGTAGTTGAAACACTTATTTCCTAACATGTATGATGGACCTATCAGGGCAAATGAGTATCGACCCCAGATCCTTGAGGACATCTGGGCATCTTACTCTGATCAGGAGAAGCTAGATTTCGTAAGGAAATATGGAGGTTTGGCTGATTTACTCAAAGTTCCATTTCCAGGGATATGATCCGAGAGATGCTTAACCATTGGGATCCGAATTTCCATTGTTTCACCTTGAATAACGCGGACATTTCACCTCTGGCAGAAGAGTACCAGGCCATTCTGCATTTCGGCAACATACACTCAGTAAAGCCTTATGCCCATAACCCGAAGGCTAAAATAGGTGGGGCGCTGTCAGAAATCCTCAGGGTAAAAAAGGTTCAGCTAATGGGAGAGTTACGGGAAATGGAAGGGGTTGACTACATCCCTATCAAGTTCTTACTTGGTTACATCTGTAAAGGAAGCTCACCTCAGGACCTGAAGATGAGGGCGTTCGCCTTGATTCTGTATGGGACCGTCCTGTTTCCTACGCTCCCTGGTTATATTGATGAGTGTGTGGTTAAGGTGTTTGAGAGAGGCCTTCAGGGCATGAACCCCATGTTTGCCATTTTGTCTCAAACATTTGCAGCATTGGATAGGTGTTATCTCAACTATGAAAGAATGTTCTATGTTAGTGCTCCACTCTTGGTCATCTGGATATTCGGGCACCTGAAGCTGTCACCAAACATGGGCATCCCCTACACACGCTACTCAATGGCATATGATATGACTAGCAGTACCACAAATGAGTTTCTCGAAAGTCAGGGAGAGTATGTGAGGGCGGCATGGATGCCAATGATGAATATTCTGTACAGGTGTGGAGGTTATTTCTGGGTACCTCTTCCTGGTCTGAGAGGTTGCATAGGATACGCCCCCAGTATGTTCAGGAGGCAGGTTGATTGCTGGCAGTTCATACCCCCGATAAGAGGTATGGGAGGATCTCACTTTCTATACTCCGATGCTGATTATGGGATTAAGCTTCAAAGGGTAATTGGCGCATGGAAAGATCCAAGGAAGATTAGGCATTCTTGGAGTTCTAGGGAAACCTTGGCTGTTCAGTATCGTGTCGCCAACGACTACCCCGACTGGCAGCAGCAGCGAGGAAGGATGCCCACCCAGAGCTTATATGAAAGGAGTTGCAAGAGGAAAATAGGCACATCTAGCGAGCAGGAAGATCGAGTTAGCTCCGAGAGGTATGCGGAGTTAGAGTCCAAGTTAAAGGAGCTACAGTTAGAGAACGGAGAGAAGACTCAGCTGTGGGAGAACTCTGAAGCCGAAAAAAGGGGCCTAGTGGGAAAAGTTAGAAGCTTGGAGAAACAGTTAGCAGGAAATGATAAGGAGCTGATGAATTTTAGGAAACAGATAGAAGAGCTTCAACAGAACTGGGAAATGGGGAAGAGGACAATTGAAGATTTGGAGCACACAATAGCAAGAGGACATGATGATTTCATCCAGAGAATGAGCTATATGGAGGCGGCCAAGAAGCTGGTGGCTGAGATCAAAGGTAGAGCTCATTTTCTGGCCAAGGATTTAAGGGATCACATGGGAGACAATCTCGGGTTGAGAAGTGAGGGACCAAGGCTATGGGAGTTCCTAACCCTTCTTCAGGAAGAGTTGGCTCAGTATGCAAGGTGTTCCATCCCGGAGTAGGTCATCAGGAAGATGTCATGACGTGTTGCAGCGACCAGTCGTCGTCTTTAATTTCATTAAGAACTATGTATTTCTGGATTGTAAAATAATGGGTAACCTCCTGGTGAACGCCCGGTCGTTGGTCGGGATTCAACCAAATAAAAAACTACTAATGCTAAGAAAAAGCGTATAGCAAATCGTATTCCAGGAGTTTCCTCTACTTCCTTACTCAAAGGTGTTGGCAGTTTTAATCCAAGGTCAAACACAAGTTGTGCGTGGTGTGAGTTCCACGACTTCTATACTACGACGCAAGAAAAAGAAGAATTGAAAATTAAAACGAAGAAAGATTGAAGATTGATTAATTGACTAGAAAGATGACAGACAAGCTTAGACTTCGAATTCCCCTTAGATCACCAAGGCAACAGCAGTCACAGACCAGCGATTTTCGATACTAGTTCATTCATTTCATAGACACCATCATAACTCCTGACCCTTAGGTTTAAGACTGGCGAACGTTCGCTCTATCCGATCTAGCTACCACGATTAATTAGCCGCCCGGGTACGGTCGCCTCTCGCAACGACTTAACTTAACTGGTGCAAATTCTAGTGATTAATGAGTTACTCTAGCAATGGATCAACCCTAATCGGTTCCTACGAAAGGCACGCTCCAATTATAAGGTTGACTGTTCGATTTGGTATTTTAAAGTAAGGCGAGCGTTCGCTTCTATCCTTAGCTTAACAAGAATCTAATCTAGGTGGCCAAACCAGACAAGAAACACAGAAAACGAAGAACAAACCAAACATGAACGATGAAACTGAATGAATTTCGAATCTAATCACCGCCGATCCGTGACCGCTTTAAGCCCTGGGTCACTTAGGGTTCATCTAATCTAAGCTACACGAGTTTATCTACTCATATTCAATACAGAAGAATCGAAGACAGACAAGAAATACATCTCAGATAGGAAGACAGAAAAGAACTGCAAAACCTAATTTCGATGCTTCCTGGCAGCTCAAATCTGGATTTTCAACTCCTAGCACTGGCTCTCCGAGATGGATGGATGGCGTCACGATCCGTTCCTGCTCCTCGAACCCTATCTACTCGCCCTGTCTCTCTCTCTGTCGTCGCTTGTGTGTGTGTTCAGTTGTAAAAAAAAGTCATCCTCGATATTAGCCGCCGAGTTCTCTATTTATATCAACCAGATATTTTTCTGATTTCAACTGGGATTTTCGCCGAAAATAATAGGGTGATTTCGGCGAAAACTTCTTCATACTCGGGGCAGTGAATTCCTTCTTACATTTTGGTGAACTCTCAAGGGTATTTTCCCCGAAGACTTCCTCTCAATCGGCCAGTGATTTCTTCTTCCATTTTCGGCGAAAACCAAAGAGTAGTTTCGCCGAAAATATATGTATAAATCGGGCAGCAATTTGGTTTGAACTTAATTAGCTCCTTTCAACGATTCCGGTTCAGTTCTCGATGTTCCAATGCCTTAGACACGTCCTTGGTTACTTTATTCGATGGCAAAAACCTGTGCTAACGTAAAAACACTAGAAAACAATCAAATAGACCCGAAACGGGCCAAGGTAACACAAATGGCACGAGATAGGGCAATCGATTGAATATCTGTTATTCTACCCTAAAAATCATGTCTTACGCAAAGAAGTGTCGCTTAAATGAGGCTGATAATCACGTCAAATCGAGTGTCATCAAATACCCCACACTTAAGCTCTTGCTTGTCCTCAAGCAAACTGAATAGAAACACGCTCAAATTCATAAATGACACGAGATGAAACTGAGCTTCAATTCTAACAATTTGGTTTAGACTGCTCCACGTAGAAAGAGTGACCTACACATGCAAGAATATCAACCAAACAAGTTTCCGATCATACTGATTTCTGCACACTTCCAGTAGTGGTTTTAACACAGATTGTTTCTCAGCAAAACAATTAATCATGATTAACCGACTATGATAACACCAGTTCTAATCAAAATGACTTTAAGCTCTAGCCATGATGTGAACGCGGAGGCATGAAAAATGACGTGGCTATCGACTCGACTTTATCCGCTTCTAGATCTGTACGTTACACGTTCTAGCTAGGACCGATTTAAACAACAATTTCTTTCAAGATTCAAACTTTCTTTAATTTATTTACTGCATACTAGTGCTCGATACCAAACACTTCACTTAGGTGTTGGGCCTGCCTAGCTCACAGTATTCGTGCCTTTTGCTAGTGCTCAACCCGAACACTTCACTTATGTGTCGGGCTTGCCTAGCTTTATTTTCAGCACTTTAAAGAACTTAGCATTGATTTGATTCACTCAATCACTTGATTTCACCATTTAACCACTTAATCCTAGCTAGTTATAACTTTTTACAAAAGATTTCAAATTGGATTTCCGTCTAATCTCAAGCCACAATCACAGGTGATCAAATATGGAGTGAAAACATGGAAGAAGCTAGCATTTATCATCTTAGAACGGTGTTATCGAGCTTTGTTGTTAACAAGTTAATTGATTCAATTAATTCCAGTTCCAACTACAGAAGTGATTTATGATCTGTTCTGACCTAGACCCATTTAATATCAGTTCTGACACGTTGGTTACAGGTTCTAAGTGGAACAGTCTAGACGTCATTGTTCAAAATTGAAGTCAATTTAACATCCAAAGTCAAGAATTGAGCAATTCAATGCTAGAGAACTGGACAGGAATCACGAGGCTCACACAAAGATATAGGCAATCAAGATCATGCATGGTTATCTAACACCCTACCCCACACTTGAACTATTTTGTGTCCTCACAGGACTAACTAGAGTAGAGATATACGAAGAACCTGGAAGGTGATGGTCGGTGTAGTGGATGAACACGGAGAGTCCGGAGCGGAGCAGAGCTACTCAAAATCCCACAAAACACAAACAACAAAAAGATCAAAAGGACACCGGGACAAGTGTCCCGGATCCACACAGAATAAAATTGGGTCGAGACCCAAAAAGAAGAAAGAAAAGAAAGGAAAAAGATAGAAGCAACCTGATCACTGTTCCGCAGGAGGAGGTGGAGGTGCAGTGGGAATGGAGGAAATGGCGAACCACTGCTCCATCTGCTGTCGCCAAGCGAGCTCATCCTGGTGCCTGACCGACTGGTCGGCCATGAATTTCTGTTGAGTGGACCAACGCTCGTTCTGAGTCTCCTCATGTGCTACTCAATCCTTCTGCCATTGCAACGAACCAGCCGAGTAGTCTAGCTGCCACTTCTCAATACGCGCCAGCCTTTCATTCATCTCCGCGGTGATTTGCGCTCGCGATGGTGGGCGCTCAACTGACTGGGGAACTCGGTGAGGGAGCGATGTGCAATGCTCAATAGTCTCTAAAAGGTCGATGCGCCGTGCTATGGCAAGTTCAGCGCCTATATGCTCAATCGGGATACGAGGAATATCGGGGCCCCATTTGTCACCGAGCTGGAGGTTGTCGATCAGAATTGAAATGAAAGGGCCTCCTGGAAGCTCAGTAGGAAGCTTCTTGGCGGTAGTGCGCTTGTGAAAGAATCGTGCAAGCCACCAGCCGGGGTGCAGGTTGGCATCCTCCTCTAAAGCACGGAATAATACGAGCTCCTCCAGAGAAACGTGGTGGCGGCTCGTCTTGCTGCAAAAACACAGAGATTGCACCCAAACATAATGCAAGAATTTAAGAATAGGGTGAAAGATGTCACCGACCATGGGGTGGACGATAGGTGAGCTTTCATCCTCGCAGCATGCCCATTTCCACACATCCGGGTAAGGAGCACTTGTGATGGAGTATGTGTCCTCAAAGCCAGCTAATGCAGTATCAAAATTGACGTGCGGATCCAGCAAGCGGCCGAACTCGCGAAGGGACTTCTCATGAAGAACACCACCGAGGCGAAAGGAAACAAATTTCTGGTCACGAAAGGGCTTCGGGGTGAGGCGCCGAAATGAACTCCAGAACTCCTGGAGGACGACAAGCGGGTACGGGGATCCATGAGTGGTCAGCACTCGTAATCTGGCTTTATTAAGAGCGGTGTCAATTGTCGAGTGCCAAGCCGGATTATGCGCTTTGAGACTGTCAAGAGACAGAACTGAAACCTTAGCCGGAGGGATGGCTTTGATCTTCAGAAAGACCTCGAGCCGGTGCGGCTCCAGGGCGGCGATGAAAGGATGCACGGCCCCATTGGCAGGTGTAGGAATAGAGGAAATGGGAGTCGCAGGGATAGGTGCATCCTCGAGAATGATGGCCACAGCCGTCGATTTCTGTGCAGCTGGTGCGGGCCGTCGAGAAGGTGGTGTCCTGCTCTGGCGAGCAGAGGATCGCTGTGCTCTATCTGCACTGGTAGTCTTAAAGCGCTTGGGAGCCCTGTAAAACACGACTCAGAGATGACCAGCATTAGGTGACAAGACTCTTACCCCACACTTAAGTTGACAAGTTGGGGCACTAAGTAACCGAGTGCTCATAGAATCAAGATATAGCATTGAATAACTGTCAAGTCATTAGGCAAGCATGAATAACAAATGATTCATTACTACGAGTACACAGACAACAAGGAACGAGTCCTAAAAGGTCACAAAAAGAATATCAGAACCTAGCCAATTGATACCGACAAAGCAGTCAAGAAGAATGAGTGAGAACCGAAAAGTCAACTATAGTCAACCATGCCGAAACTCGAAAGTCAAAAAGCCAAAAGATGCACAATCAAAGGCTGAACAACTAACCGTGAAGACATGATTTGAGAAAACGATTGGAAATCCACGAAAACGATGAAAAACTCGAAAACGAGGTCGGCCGGAATCAGAGCTGAAAAACGCTGGTTCTAGGGTTTGGAACAGGGGCTAGGGACGGAGTTGGTGACTGTCGACAGCGATAAGGAGATGGCGGCGGATTAGGGGTGGTCGTCAGACTGGCGGTGGCGAGTGGTTGATTCTGTGGACGGGCGGCGATGTTTCAAATCGGGGGGAATTTTATTTTGTTTTGCAAAGTTTTCGGATGCTGGACCGAAATTATGAGGATGGGGCCGCTTAAATAGTCGAAGGGGAAGCACAGGAATTTCGGCAAAAATCATGGCTTGGTTTCGGCGAAAATGTTAGACATGAAAGGCAGGAGAATTTGAACCAGGATTTTCGGCGAAGATGAATGGAAATTTTTGGCGAAAATTGTAGTAAAAATGGAGGAAATTGTTTCGGCGAAGGGCTTGTGGTTTTCGGTCCGAAAATGCTGAACAAGGAAAACAGGTCGAGTTTGGAAACACGTTTTCGGTGAAAACAATGACACAGTTTCGCCGAAAACTCATTTGAAGACGGCGGCATTTTTTTTTTTGAAAAGGGGTGTTAAAACAAAACGACTCAAAACGAGAAATAACTGACTCCAGCCGTGGGTTGCCTCCCACGAAGCGCTCTTGTTTAACGTCCGTGAGCCAGACGATACGTGGATTCGTGTCAGGATTCCAAAACGAGGTACTGCACGTCTATGGAGGATACGGCTAACCCTTGCAGATACTTCTTAAGCATATGCCCGTTGACCAAAAACGGCTCTTGATCGTGCAATTTAATGTAGACGCTGCCTAAGGGTGTCTGTCAGACCACGGTATAAGGGCCAGACCATCGAGATTTCAACTTACCTGGAAAGAGCTTTAATCGAGAATTATATAAGAGCACTTCCTCTCCCGGGTAGAACTACTTGATCGTCTTCAACTGAGAGTCATGAATTCTCTTCGTGCGCTCTTTGTATAGCCTTGTGCTTTCATAAGCGTGTAGACGGTGCTCCTCAAGCTCAGCGATCTGGTCATGGCGGTTATTATCTGCTACTGCATAGCTCATATTCAACTCTTTGTTAGCCCAGAATGCCTTGTGCTCAAGCTCAACTAGTAAATGACATGCCTTGCCATAGACCAGTTGATACGGTGAGGTTCCGATGGGAGTCTTGTAGGCAGTTCGATATGCCCATAAGGCATCATTAAGCTTAGATGACCAGTCTTTGCGAGACCAGCCAACTGTCCTATCAAGAATCCGCTTGAGCTCACGGTTCGTCACTTCCGCTTGACCATTCGCTTGAGGATGATAAGCCGTGGACATTCGGTGGGTGACGCCAAAGCGTTTGCACACCCAGTCGAATTGTCCGTGGAAGTGGGTACCCCTATCGCTTATGATGAAGCGTGGTGAACCAAAACGCATGAAAAGACGGGTAAGGAACCGACCCACCACTCTAGAATCATTAGTGGGTAAAGCTTCAGCCTCATCCCACTTAGAAACGTAATCAACGGCTACAAGAATGTACTTGTTTCCGTTGGAGGGTGTGAACGGACCCATAAAATCAATCCCCCAAACATCAAAAATTTCAACGGTTAAAGAAACAATTTGGGGCATCTCATTACGGTTGTAAATGTTACCTGATCGCTGGCATGCATCACAACGTCAAGCAAAGATGTCGCAGTCACTAAAAATTGAAGGCCAATAAAAACCTGTTTTGAGTACCGTTCTCGCCGTGCGGTTGCCTCCGAAGTGTCCTCCGAACTGTCCTTCGTGGCACTTACGCATGATGTCTGCAGCTTCAGTGTAAGAGAGACATCTCCGGATCATCCCGTCAAGACTGATGCGGTATAAGAAAGGCTCATCCCAAAAGTATGACTTGGCTTCTTTAAAGAGCTTTTTGCGTGCATTGAAATCCAGTTCAGGAGGTACAATGCCGTGTGAGAGATAGTTAGCCAGAGTTGCATACCAAGGCTCATCTGAATCGGCGGCATTACTCAGATCTTGAGCGTGAGGAATTGCCCAGGGCTCGATGGCTATGCTGTTAACCTGTACATACGTTTCAACACGCAACAGCTCGTCAGGGAAATAATCATTGATAGGGGTAATAGACTTACCTATTTGTGATTCCTCGAGGCGAGAAAGATGATCTGCTGCTAAGTTCTCTGCTCCTTTCTTGTCTTTAATTTCTATGTCGAACTCTTGGAGGAGAAGGATCCACCGGATGAGACGTGGCTTTGAATCCTGCTTGGCTAATAAATGGCGCAGAGCAGCATGATCTGTGTAGACAATGGTATGTGAAAGAACTAGATACTGTCGAAACTTATCAAAGGAGAAAACGATATCTAGAAGCTCTTTCTCCATAGTAGTGTAGTTCCTCTGGGCATCATTTAGTGTCTTGATCGCAAAGTAGATAGGATGAAATCTCTTTTCCTTCCTCTGACCCAGAACCGCGCCAACAGCGAAATCACTAGCATCGCACATGATCTCGAATGGAAGATTCCAATCTGGTGCTGTAAGAATCGGTGCGGTAGTCAGTTGAGTCTTCAAGGTCTTGAAAGCTTCAAGACAAGCTTTATCAAAGACAAAGGGAACATCTTTCTCAAGCAGCTTCGTCATTGGAAGAGTAATCTTGGAGAAATCTTGGATGAATCTCCGGTAGAATCCAGCATGACCGAGGAAACTTCGCACTGTCTTAACTGAGGTCGGTGGTGGTAAGCTGGCAATGGTCTCAAGCTTGGCACGATCGACTTCTATACCTATCTTAGATATTCTATGGCCAAGAACAATACCTTCTGTAACCATGAAGTGACATTTCTCCCAGCTAAGAGCTAGGTTGGTCTCCTCACAACGAGCTAACACCTTATCCAGATTAGCCAAACACTTTGAAAATGAATCTCCATAGACGGAGAAGTCATCCATGAACACCTCTACCACATTCTCTACCAGATCTCCAAATATTGAAAGCATGCATCTTTGAAAAGTAGCGGGAGCATTACATAGACCAAAAGGAATACGACGATAAGCAAACGTACCGAACGGGCATGTGAAGGTCGTCTTCTCTTGATCAGCAAGCTCGATGGGGATCTGAAAGTAACCGGACATCCCGTTTAAGAAGCAGTAGTATTCATGACCAGCCAATCGTTCAAGCATCTGATCGATGAACGGCAGTGGAAAGTGATCCTTCTTGGTGGCATCATTTAGTCGTCGATAATCGATGCAGACTCTCCATCCTGTAACTGTTCGGGTGGGAATGAGTTCACCCTTTGGATTAGGGATGACTGTGATTCCTCCTTTCTTTGGGACGACTTGAGTCGGGCTGACCCAAGGACTTTCGGCAATAGGATAGATGATACTGGCATCTAGAAGCTTGAGCACTTCTTTCTTTACAACTTCCTGCATCATAGGGTTAAGTCGGCGTTGGGGTTGTCTGACTGGTTTGAATTCTTCATCAACAACTATCCGATGTTTGCAGAAGGTTTCAGAGATGCCTCTGATGTCCGCCAACTGCCAGGCAATAGCTCGGACATGCTTCTTGAGTAATCTGATCAGTTGCTCTTTCTGCTCGGGAGATAGATTCGCATTGATAATGACAGGTAACTGGCAATCCTTTCCCAGAAATGCGTACTCTAAGTGGTCAGGCAGCTCCTTCAGAGTGAGTTCTGGCGGATTCTCATATGAAGTAGTAATTCGACTCGATGCTGGCTCGATATGGGTAGGCGCAGTGATGGGCGTGAATGTCGCCTTTTGTTCATCTAGCTCATCTTGCCATAAGCACTACTCTGGGTCGTCTAACGCATTATCAATCCCTGAAATCAAACACAACTCTAGCGGATCACTAGATAAAGCATTAGTAAAGGAGTCGGCTAAGGCCAACTCTAACGGATCAACAACATAGCATTTATCATCTTGAGCAATAGAATATCTCATGCTATCTTTAATGCAGAATGCAACGCTCTCTTGACCTACGCTTAAAGTTAACATGCCTTGTTTGCAGTTTATATTCACACCAGCAGTTGCTAAGAAAGGTCGACCTAGGATGAGTGTTCCGTCTAACTCACGAGTATCTAAAACAACAAAATCTGCTAGTATAGTAAACGGACCACAGCAAACAGTTACATCTTCTATTATACCTCTAGGTCGTTTGACAGACCTATCGGCTAAAATGAGATGCAGAGTAATCGGTTTTAATTGCCCTAGATTCAACTTTTCATAAAGATAGACAGGCATAACATTAATAGAAGCACCAGAATCAACCAGGCTACGATCAATTTGAATGCCATTAATAATGCACGGTAATGTAAAAGAACCAGGATCAGGACACTTAGCTGGGGGTGGTGGCGGCTGTCGCATGGGAGATGGCGCACCTAGAATAGACGCGCATTCATTAGTGAGTGTGATAGAGTACACCTCGCCACTCTTCACTTTCTTCACTAGGTCTTTAAAGAACTTCCCAAGTGGTGGTATAATCTCCACAACGTCTGTCACTGGTATCTTGATTTCTGCAGTCTTAAGAACATTGTACCATTTCTTATACTGAGTGTCGTGATCCTTGGCTTTGCTCCTTGCAGCTTTTGGAAAAGGAATCCTAGGTACATATGGCGCCAAGACAGGTTCAGGGGCTGTCTTAGGCAGCGGAGGAGGAGGAGCGGGTGCTTCTTCTTCCTCTTCTGTGATATCTGCTATCTCTGGCATATCCAGGACAGCATTAGTATCTGGTACTATGTCAGGTTCTGGAGCTTTTGGATCAGTTGTTTGCTTGCCGCTCCTAGTGGTAATAGCTTGAGCGTGTTCACTCCTTGTATCGGAATCTACTTGAAATGCTTCTGGATTAATGAGAGGATTGCTAGTAAAAAGTTTCACCATATTGAGTACTGCATCTTCTATCCTCTGGGTTTGAGCCCTTGTTCCTTGATTAAGTGCGGCTTGAGCTTTTAACTGAATGTCATGGTCGTCAAGTCGGCTCATGATCTGATCAAACTTCTTCTCATAGTCCATATCTCTATAGTAGTACGGCTTAGCCTGAAACTGGTGTTGTCCTCCAATGAATCCCGGAGGTCTATAATAACGATCTACCAACCTGTTGCTCTACTTCCGTGGCACGTAGTTTCTGTAACCGGCATAGCCTTTCTGATTATTAGCGAAGCCCTGATCGATGAAGTTGATCTCTTCTGTAGACCAGACTTCTGCTGTACCGAAATTGAGGCAACTTCCGCCATTATGAGCACATGATCCACACCATCCGCAGTCAACCAAAAAGATGGTAGCTGACGGAGAGTCGAGAGGGATACCTGCTGCTTGCAGATACTTCTGAACTTCTGCCTTGATCTGTTCTGCAACATTTATCTGATTCTGGCTCTGACTCTTGGTTCCTTCTATGTGCCTCTCCCAGTTTCTAGATTTCGAAGCAGAGTCAGCAAAATGCAGAAGAGCATCCTGAGGAGTGAGAGCGGTGCAATCTCTGCCGGCTAGGGTGTTGACCCAGTTTGCAGATTCTTTGCGCATACCTCGAGTAAAGAATTCAGCCAGCTGTCTCTGTTCATACCCATGGTGAGGGCAGTCGAAGAGAAGAGACTGAAATTCGTTCCAAGTGTCATACATGCTTGCATCCTCTCTCTGAGTGAACCTGGAGATGTGGTCTTTATAAGCAGTTGTTCTTGCAGGAGGAAAGTGTTCCTCAACAAAATCTTGAGCTAATGCCTCCCATTCAGTGTAATGACCTGGCAGTTTGCTGCTAAGCCATTGTTTAGCTGCACCTCTGAGAGAAAATGGGAAAGCTCGGAGATATAGCACATTCTTATTGAGATTCCCAGACTTGGAGGTGTCGCAGACAGCCAGAAAGGTGGTTATGTGTGTGTAAGGGTTATCTTCTGGTCTTCCCTCGAATTGTATGTCCCTAGAAATTAGCTCCAGGAGAGGAATCTGAATCTCATAGTCATGATCATTGTCATTAGAGGGCACGGTGATGGGTGTTCGAAGATTAGATGCACGCGGCTTACTATAGTCCGCAACACTTTTAAGAGTAACCATTGTGGTAAAGGAAGATGGAACGGATGTGATCTGCTTCTGTACCTGCTATGATCTGCACGAGACAAAAACAAACACAACTGGTGTAGAATCGATGTGTAATGGAAAGTGAAAGATGAAAAGGTAGAAGATTAAAAATGCCAACTCTTCTTTCAATGAAGTAGAAGAGTTCCCCGGCAACGGCGCCAATTTGGTGAACGCCCGGTCGTTGGTCGGGATTCAACCAAATAAAAAACTACTAATGCTAAGAAAAAGCGTATA
Organism: Linum lewisii; assembly: GCA_034768395.1. Classification (NCBI taxonomy): domain Eukaryota; kingdom Viridiplantae; phylum Streptophyta; class Magnoliopsida; order Malpighiales; family Linaceae; genus Linum; species Linum lewisii. The sequence goes on from CM068304.1 coordinate 15,937,781, forward strand.
GCAGATCGTATTCCAGGGGTTTCCTCTACTTCCTTACTCAAAGGTGTTGGCAGTTTTAATCCAAGGTCAAACACAAGTTGTGCGTGGTGTGAGTTCCACGACTTCTATACTACGACGCTAGAAAAAGAAGAATTGAAAATTAAAACGAAGAAAGATTGAAGATTGATTAATTGACTAGAAAGATGACAGACAAGCTTAGACTTCGAATTCCCCTTAGATCACCAAGGCAACAGCAGTCACAGACCAGCGATTTTCGATTCTAGTTCATTCATTTCATAGACACCATCATAACTCCTGACCCTTAGGTTTAAGACTGGCGAACGTTCGCTCTATCCGATCTAGCTACCACGATTAATTAGCCGCCCGGGTACGGTCGCCTCTCGCAACGACTTAACTTAACTGGTGCAAATTCTAGTGATTAATGAGTTACTCTAGCAATGTATCAACCCTAATCGGTTCCTACGAAAGGCACGCTCCAATTATAAGGTTGACTGTTCGATTTGGTATTTTAAAGTAAGGCGAGCGTTCGCTTCTATCCTTAGCTTAACAAGAATCTAATCTAGGTGGCCAAACCAGACAAGAAACACAGAAAACGAAGAACAAACCAAACATGAACGATGAAACTGAATGAATTTCGAATCTAATCACCGCCGATCCGTGACCGCTTTAAGCCCTGGGTCACTTAGGGTTCATCTAATCTAAGCTACACGAGTTTATCTACTCATATTCAATACAGAAGAATCGAAGACAGACAAGAAATACATCTCAGATAGGAAGACAGAAAAGAACTGCAAAACCTAATTTCGATGCTTCCTGGCAGCTCAAATCTGCCGAATTTTCAACTCCTAGCACTGGCTCTCCGAGATGGATGGATGGCGTCACGATCCGTTCCTGCTCCTCGAACCCTATCTACTCGCCCTGTCCCTCTCTCTGTCGTCGCTTGTGTGTGTGTTCAGTTGTAAAAAAAAGTCATCCTCGATATTAGCCGCCGAGTTCTCTATTTATATCAACCCGATATTTTTCTGATTTCAACTGGGATTTTCGCCGAAAATAATAGGGTGATTTCGGCGAAAACTTCTTCATACTCGGGGCAGTGAATTCCTTCTTACATTTTTGGCGAACTCTCAAGGGTATTTTCGCCGAAGACTTCCTCTCAATCGGCCAGTGATTTCTTCTTCCATTTTCGGCGAAAACCAAAGAGTAGTTTCGCCGAAAATATATGTATAAACCGGGCAGCAATTTGGTTTGAACTTAATTGGCTCCTTTGAACTATTCCGGTTCAGTTCCTCGATGTTCCAATGCCTTAGACACATCCTTGGTTCTTTTATTCGATGGCAAAAACCTGTGCTAACGTAAAAATACTAGAAAACCATCAAATAGACCCGAAACGGGCCAAGGTAACACAAATGGCACGAGATAGGGCAATCGATTGAATATCCGTTATTCTACCCTAAAAACCATGTCTTACGCAAAGAAGTGTCACTTAAATGAGGCTGATAATCACGTCAAATCGAGTGTCATCACCTCCACTGCAAAACATTATTAAGAGGGTTTATCTGTAATGGTACTTAAATGCGCCAAGCTTTTGGGCATAGCTACCTTTATAAAATAGTTATTTTGTGGCAACAATATCGTATTCATGCATGTTTTAAAACCATCGTGCATATCATGCATCATCCCAAAGTTTGACATAAACCCATCTTAAATAACGAAATTAATTTCCACAGATCATAGTCATAACATTCTCGAAATTGATGGACAAACAACATCGGTTTCGACACACAAGTATTGGACTCGCTCGAAAGCTAGACTCATGACTGATCAAGTAATTGAGGATCTCCAGAGGGAATTGGACGAAATAAAGGAGAGGCTGACAGGGATCGATGAGGTGAAAGAGCAAGTGAACAACCTAGTAAAGATGATAATCAAAGGAAAGCAGGATGAGGAGGAGGAGGAGTCCAAGGCGAAACTTTTCAAAGCTGCTTTTGGGTCTCATGAAGAAGGGACATTAGGTGGAAAAATCCTATTAGGACATGGCGAGACTGAGGGACCTAAGGGGGACCATGAGAACGAAGAAATTATCGACCCACGCATTGTGGGGGAAGTCCCGAAGCAGTCTGAGTCGCCCAAGGGGCATGATCGATGGGAATACCTAGAGGAAAGGCTCAGGGCAGTTGAAGGGATGGACTCCTATAGCACTATCAACGCCTCACAGTTATGTCTTGTACCTGATGTCGTGATACCTCCAAAGTTTAAAATGCCAGATTTCGAGAAGTATGATGGCACTACGTGCCCAAGGAACCACCTGATTATGTATTGTAACAAAATGGCAAGCCACACCCACAACGACAAATTAATGATGCATTGTTTCCAGAATAGTCTGGGGGGCACGGCGACACGTTGGTATATGCAACTCGAAAGGGCAAAGATCAAGAGATGGCAGGACATTGCAGATACTTTTATGAGGCATTACAAGCATAACGAAGATTCGGCGCCAGATAGAGAGGACTTGAGGAACATGGAAAAGAAAGAAAATGAGTCATTCCGGGAGTACGCCCATAGGTGGAGGGAGAAAGTGGCTGAAGTACAACCCCCTGTATCTGAAAAGGAATTAGTTTCAATATTTTTTGAAACGCTGAGGTCACCTTTCTACAATAACATGCTAGGAAGCATCACATCAAATTTCTCTGACCTACTGGTGATTGGGAAAGAATTGAGAAGGGGATAAAACATGGCAAAGTGGAGGTTCACGAGGCTTCCAAGAAGACCAACACCACTCGAATGAAGGAAGATGTGAATGCCGCAACACTTGGGCCTCCAAAGGGTAGAAATTGCGTACATCAAGCACCGAATAATCAAGCACCCTCCTATGTGGTATCTGCTGCACCCGTGGTACAGAATCCACCTTTCCCTCCACAAACCAGGGTGGAAACCGGTACCAATAACCAGCCAAGGGGACACCCGGGATTTCAACCAAGAGCCTATCAAGGTGGTCAACCGGGGGGAAGCAGGGGGCAGGGAAGTTTCAACAAATTCAGGCCCCAAGTGCCAATTGATCCTATCCCTATTTAATACACAGAGTTGTTTCCGCGGCTAATGCAAAACAAGCAGATCGTCCCTATACCTCTAGAAACTCTGCAACCACCCTACCCTAGCTGGTATGATCCGAATCTTCATTGTGAGTATCATGCGGGGGCACCCGGACATACAGTTGAGAACTGCAAAAGCTTCAAATATAAAGTACAACAGCTAGTAAGGGTCGGTTGGCTAAAATTCGAAGAACAACAAAGACGACCTGATGTCAATCAAAATCCTCTCCCTAACCACGAGGGACGTGGAGCTAATGCAGTAGAGACGGAAGAGCCTTACCAGGAAAGGACAAAGGTTGCGGAGGTTGAGACACCGTTGAAATATGTGTGCAAGCTGCTTATTGACAACAATTACATCAAAGTCATCAGAAGGCGAGATGATCTGTTAGAACAGGAAAGAGTTTGTCTGTATCATGGTGACACGATGGGTCACATCACTCAAGAGTGTGTACCATTTAAGGAAAAATTACAAGAGCTTATGGATTCCAAATTAATCACATTCTAATCAGGAACCGGAGGGGAAACTGACATTTGCATGGCCTCGTCACAAGATGAAATCCCCAGCTTCCCAAAGCATGTAATTCGCTATCAACCATCTATCAAGTCATCTGCACCCCTTCAGGGCATGAAACCTCTCATTATCAGAACTCCCCGACCGTTTGAGTTTAAGAGCACCAAAGCAGTCCCATGGAATTACTCTTGCCAAATCAATGGCGATGAAAACACAAGTTTACAGACAGTGACGAATATAACGAGTTTAAGTAGAGTCACCAGGACGGGAAGGCACTATGGTTTGGCGAAAGAACCTATAGAGGAAGAAAGAGCTCGAAAGGAAGAGATAAATAGGGGAAAGAGAGTATCGCCAGATGTGGTTGGACCTGACTTCTTTAAGCATCAGGAAGTGAACCATAGGGAGGAAGAAATGGAGAGCCTCGCACCAGGGGTTACAGATAAAGAAGCTTGTGAATTCTTGAAGCTTGTGAAACAAAGTGAATTCAAAGTGGTAGAACAGCTCAATCGTATGACGGCAAGGATCTCGCTCTTGTCCTTAATGCTGACCTCAGAACCACATCGACAGGCTCTATTAAAGGTGTTAAACCAGGCTCATGTTTGTCACAATGTTTCAGTAGAAAGGCTGGATGGAATTGTAGGGGCAGTCCTCACGAATGGGAAGATTACTTTTAACGAAGATGAACTTCCCCTCTGAAGGAACCGGTCACACTAAGGCCCCGCACATCTCTGTAAAGTGCAAGGATTTCATGGTAGCTCGGGTTCTCATAGACAACGGTTCGGCTCTAAATGTTATACCAAAATCTACTCTAAATAAGCTACCCATCGATGACACGTTCATCCGACCCAGCTTCACTGTTGTAAGGGCATTTGATGGATCCAAGCGTCATGTGATCGGGGAGATAGAGCTGCCAATACAAGTGGGACCTCAAGTTTTTAAGGTGGACTTTCACGTCATGGACATTAACCCTACATACAGTCTTTTACTAGGACGACCATGGTTGCATGCCGCAGGAGTGGTCCCGTCGTCTCTTCACCAGAAACTCAAATTTGTCATCGATGTAAAATTGATAGAGGTATTCGGAGAGCAAGACTTCTTGATATCCAGGGCTCCAGACGCACCATACGTGGAGGCAGCAGAGGAAGCTATTGAGAGCGCTTTCCAAACGTTCGAAATAGAGGATGTCTCATATGTAGGGGAACGAGAAGGAAACCCTAATGTCGAAGTGGCTCGAGCTACATTGATGTCAGCCAAATGCTTAGTCAAGGATTTGCATTACTCAGAATGGCAGGAGGTTTTGAGGGAACCCATTCAACTTAAGGAAAACAAGAACCGTTATGGTTTGGGATATGCCCCCAAGGGTGATGACATGAAAAGGATTCAAAGAGAGAAAAAGAGAAGGAGGATGTCACAATCTGGGGGAAACGAGCTGTACGGTGAATGAATCATCATCCCTCATATTACAAGAACTTTCAGGAGCGCAGGAAGGATCAATGCAAGGGGAGAGGACGACATCCAGGGTATAGGAGTCATTTTCTCAGGATTGAAAGAGTTATCTATCCACATGGTGGGTGAACAAGATGTTAAAAGTATGGATTGGGTGCGACAGCTTGAGCCGGAGGAGGATCTGAACAACTGGGTTTTTGTGGAGTGTCCACCGCTTTCGATCATGTAATGACTCTAAAATATAATAAGACAATGATATATAATAAAAATAATCATAGGCTTCCTAGCGGTGTAACCTCACTTTGCATCTGGCATGTTTTTATCATTATAATAAAAAGAACATTCCTTCATACGTCCATTTGCCCATCTCGGAGTGGATTCATTTTCATTATTTTTTACCTACATACATAACAGGACCACCAATTCATGTGAGAACAATGAAGTGATTCATGGTTTAAAAGTTGACTTTGACTATCCGATTTATGAAATGGAAACCGAGGAAAGTGGAGAGGACGTGATCCCTGAGACAGATTGGATGATAGAAAAGGAGGAGCGTTCTTTAGAGCCTTTCTACGAATCTGTGGAAGTCATAAACTTGGGAACAAAGGATGATCGACGGGAAGTCAAAATTGGGGACAGTTTAGATCCAGAAGAAAAGATCAAGATCATCAGCTTGCTCTGGGACTTCCAAGATGTCTTCGCATGGTCCTACCAGGACATGTCGGGACTGGATGAAGAGATTGTGACACATCACCTACCGGCAAGTGAAGGCTGTAAGCCCATCAAACAAAAGTTGCGGCGAATGAAGCCAGAATGGTTGCTCAAAATTAAGGAGGAAGTGCAAAAGCAGTACCAGGCAGGGTTCCTGCAAGTGTCGCAGTATTCGGAATGGGTGGCCAACATAGTACCAGTACTCAAGAAAAACGGAAAAGTAAGGATGTGTGTAGACTATAGGGACCTGAATCGGGCCAGTCCAAAGGACAATTTCCCTTTGCCGCACATCGATATTCTAGTTGACAATACGGCAGGTCATCAGATGTTTTCTTTCATGGACGGGTTCTCCGGGTACAATCAGATAAGGATGTTTGAAGGCGATAGTGAAAAGACCACGTTCATCACCCTATGGGGAACCTTTTGCTACAAAGTTATGCCATTTGGGTTAAAGAACGTCGGAGCGACATACCAACGAGCAATGGTCACTCTGTTTCATGACATGATTCATAAGGAAATAGAGGTATATGTAGACGATATGATAGCCAAGTCCAAGAAAGGGGATGACCATGTGTGCGTGCTACGAAAATTGTTTGAGAGGCTTCGAAAGTACCTACTCCTATTGAACTCGGAGAAATGCACATTTGGAGTTACTTCCGGAAAATTATTGGGTTTTGTAGTCAGTCAGAAAGGGATAGAGGTAGATCCAGACAAAGTAAAAGCCATTGCTGACATGCCTCCACCTAGGACTCAGAAAGAAGTACGAGGGTTTTTAGGACGTCTGAACTACATCAGTCATTTCATTTCGCACCTAACGCCGACATGTGAGCCTATCTTCAAGTTGCTAAAGAAGGACCGACCAGTTGAGTGGAATGAGGATTGTGAATCTGCGTTCCAAAGTGTTAAAGAGTGCCTACAGAATCCACCGGTCATAGTACCGCCAGTAGCAGGGAGACCACTGATACTGTATATGTCCGTTTTTGAGAATTCAGTGGGAGCAATGTTGGCACAACATGATGAATCAGGGAAAAAGGAACATGCCATATATTATGCTAGCAAGAAGTTCACCGACTATGAGTCTCGATACACTCCACTCGAAAAGACTTGTGGGGCACTAGCTTGGGCAGCAAAGAGATTAAGGCATTACATGTTATATCACACGACTTACCTCATCTCTAAAATGGACCCGATCAAATACGTCTTTGAAAAGCCCGCATTATCAGGACGAATAGCAAGATGGCAAGTTTTATTGGCTGAATATGATATTACCTACACTTCCAGGAAGGCCATCAAAGGAAGCATAGTGGCGGATCACCTGGCAGAACACGCAATCTCAGACTCAGTGCCAATGATGATGGACTTCCCAGATGAGAATATAATGAATACTGAGGAATCAAAGGAGGGGCAAGTGAAGAAATCATGGATCATGAAATTTGACGGTGCCTCCAACGCGTTGGAACAAGGAGTAGGAGTGGTGTTCTTGTCGCCCGAGGGGAAGGTATACCCTATTACTGCAAAGTTGTGTTTCGAATGCACAAACAACGTAGCAGAGTACGAGGCATGTGCATTTGGAATCCAAGCGGCGCTTGAAATGGGTATTAAACACATGAAGGTGTATGGAGATTCAGCATTAGTAATATACCAGTTAAGGGAAGAATGGGAAATGAGAGACCACAAGCTCGTACCATACCAGAAATTCATAAAGGAAAGGATGAGCAAGTTCAAATCAATAGAGTTTGAACACATTTCAAGAGTTGACAATCAAATTGCTGACGCTCTAGCAACTCTATCATCGATGTACAAATTGGATGAAGCAGAAGGAAACCCCCGTATAGAAATAAGGAAGCAAGAAGCAGCCGCTTATATAGTAAATGTAGAGGAAGAACGCGATGAGAGGCTCTGGTATCACGATATAATGGTATACATACAAAGGAAGGAGTACCCACCAGGGGCATCTGAAAACGACAAAAGGACCATGCGCAGACTCGCTATGGGATTCTACTGTGACGGTATCACGCTCTATAAAGTTAGTCATGATTCCACTCTGCTGAGATGTGTCGATTCATGAGAGGCCCAAAGAATAATGGAAGAAGTCCACGATGGAGTCTGCGGAACCCATGCTGGGGGGCACGCAGTGGCCAAAAAGATCCTCAGAATGGGTTATTATTGGACAAGGATGGATGCTGATTGCATAAAATATGTTAGAGGATGTCACAAATGTCAGATATACGCTGATGAGCTTCACGCACCACCTTCATCATTGCATGTTATGACTTCGCCATGGCCATTCGCCGCATGGGGAATTGACGTCATAGGGATAATCGAACCAAAGGCCTCCAACGGACACCGCTTCATCCTTGTGGCCATTGATTATTTCACTAAATGGGTTGAAGCTGCGTCATATGTGAGCATTACTAAGAGTGTAGTGACAAGATTCATCAAGAAGGACATCATATGCCGATACGGTCTGCCAGAGAGATTGATAACTGACAACGTGAAAAACTTAAACAACAAAATGATGGACGAATTATGCGACCAATTCAAGATTAAGCATCACAATTCTGTGCCATATAGACCGAAAATGAATGGGGCAGTGGAAGCAGCGAACAAAAATATCAAGAAAATTGTCCAGAAAATGGTCGTCACTTACCGCGATTGGCATGACATGTTACCATTCGCCCTACATGGCTATAGAACGTCAGTAAGAACCTCAACAGGATCAACCCCTTTCCAGTTAGTCTACGGCATGGAAGCAGTTTTACCCATAGAAGTGGAAATTCCCTCACTGAGGGTCATTATGGAGGCAGAACTGGAAGAATCAGAATGGGTAAAATCCAAATATGACCAGCTGAACCTAATTGAAGAGAAGAGGCTGGCAGCAATTCACCATGGCCAAATGTACCAACGTAGGTTGATACGAGCTTTTGAAAAGAAGGTTAAACCTCGAAAGTTCCACGAAGGGGAACTCGTGATCAAGAAGCTATCCATCCGACAAGGCGATCCAAGAGGAAAATGGACTCCAAACTATGAAGGCCCTTACGTGGTGAAGAAGGCATTTTCAGGGGGGCGTTAGTCTTGACAGATATGGACGGCAAGGAATTGCCACATCCCGTTAATTCAGATTCGGTGAAGAAGTACTATACTTAATGATTCTCGATGTGATGCGTTAATACCGGTTTCCATTAATAAAAAGGAAGGTTTTAGTCACCTGGTGAATTGTGGAAAAATCTTTGTTGTTTCCTCCAAAAATATCTCTCGTGGTCAGATTTTAGCTTAAACAGAGTGTTTAAATAGATCACCCTACACTACCCACCATAAAAAGTCATTTTCTTATAAGGTTTGAAACGTGCCAATGCATTCACATGGTTACATCCGTTAAAAAAAATGGGAGTAAAAAAAAACGATGAAAAAAAAAGAAAAAGAAGAAAAATAATAAATAAGAAACCCTTGAAAGGGTATTCGCGAAAGCGGCTAAGAGAAAAGAGAGTCAGAAAGCGGGGGGCACTCTGTGTGTTTTATTCTAGATCTTCTTCCGGGTCTAATCCGAGGAGGTCTTCTCTGAGTTATCAGCACCATGCGGTTTGTTAATCATGCGGGAGTTAGAGGGTCCATGCATGCAATCCCACCGAGACAAGGATTCCCATCCAGCAGAACAGGCTGCCATGACCAGAAGACCCCAGACCTAAGTCCTTTTAGGACTACACAAGAAGGAGGCCTAATCCGAGTCAGAATCCCTGTCCGCCGGCCCAGGACCTGCCCGACCGCCACGGATGCTGCCTGGATTTAGGGTTTTTGCTCGGATTACCCGGATTTTGCCTATTTAGGCCATTTCTTGCTTTCCAAGACATTCTCTTCCTATTTTGAGTTTACCTTTTTAGTTTTTCTTATTTAGTTAGCTTGTTTAGGTCATTTTAATGTTTCCTAGTTAGGATTAGATTATTTTATTCCTAGTTAGGAAGTAGCTAAATAGGTGAGGGGAGCTTGTTCCCTCCCTATAAATAGAGGCCATTGGCCACCCTTGTTATTCAGACTTTAATCAATTAATAAACCTCCTTCAGAACTTTGTTCTAAACCCCTTTGAGTATGTGCATGAGCACGGCTTAAGGTTTGGCTTATCATCAAGAGCATACATCTTTTGGCGTGGCGCCCTCGACGTGATACTTCTGGTTCCTAGCTCAGATGAAGCTAGTGGGTCAAAGTCCAATTCCATGCCTGATTCCATAGGTTCTCCAATTGCCTTTGAAGATTAGCTTGTGGTGGTTATGGTCACGGAGCATTGTCGGTCGTGGTTCACATCAGTTGGAATCAGAGCACGGTTCAACATTAGGACCACACTCTATCCCAGTCTTTAGGTTCATTCTTGGATTCATATCCTTTACTTTCCTTGTGTTTCAACAAATTAGCTTATAAAACCCTCCACCAATTTCAATTCCATCAATCGGTTTAGTATTGTAAGGCAAAGAAAATCAGGTGGCTATAAGAAAAAGAAAAGAAAAGCAAGGCCACCATTGCCAAGTTTGTTTCCTTTCGTTGTAAGCTTAATTCTAAGAAGAAGGGATAGAAAGTTGCTTCAGCTTGCTTGTAACTAACCATGGCAGATGAGAGAATGGAGAATTTGGAAGGCCAGATCCATGGCCTTGGAGGAATCTTGGCTAGAATACAAGAAGCCCTAGCCAGACTTGAGAGACAACCGAGGCAACTATGAAAGAAGAGATGACCGAGGAGAATATGATAAAGAACCCCATGGAGATCTCAACCGAAGGGCTAGAAGGTTAGTCCAAGAGATTGATGATGATGTGAGCAATCTCAAGCTCACCATCCCTAAGTTTGCAAGCAAGAATGATGCGGATGAGTACGTGGATTGGGAGAGAAGTATGGAGGACTTCCTCGAGTGCCATCACTATTCGGAGAGAAAGAAGGTAATTGTGGCTACCCTTGAATTTACTGACTATGCGGCTCTTTGGTGGAGCCAATTCAAAAGACAGGTTCAGAGAGACGAGGATGTACCCATCGAGTCATGGAGAGACCTCAAGAGGAAGATGAGAAAGAGGTTTGTCCCGGCTGCCGACATCCGAGACTTACACACCTCACTCCACACTTTAAAGCAAGGAACCATGTCTGTGGGGCAGTATACCAAGGAGATAGAGATGCTAGTGGCGAGGCTAGACCTCAAGGAGGAACAGGAGGCCAGGATAGCCCGGTTTGTAGGAGGGCTACACACGGACATCATGTACCAAGTCAATATACTCAACTATGTTGACTATGAAGACTTGAAAGCCCTAGCCATCCGAGTGGAGAGGGAGATGAGGAGAGGCTATACAAGAATACTGGCCCCTCCAACCAAAAGCCAATGGAGAGGAGGCTCCAGTACCAGCCAGCCACCATGGAAGTCCGTCCAGCTCCGAAGCACCAGGGCCCGATCGAACCCTAACCCTAGGGAACCGGCACCACGGGTAACACCTACTCAATCTACTCCTAATGTTCAGAATTCTAATCCACGTCCTAGTGTAATTCTGTGCTTTAAATGTCAAGTTAAAGGACACGTCTCAAGAGATTGCCCCAACCAAAGGACCATGGTGATGAGAGAAGGAGAGATCAAGACGGATGATGAGAAGGAGGATGAGAAGAAGAAGGAAGAAGAAGAAGAAGAGTTGGAAGAAGGAGAGGAAGTGGAGCCAGAAGGGCTTGAGAAATTTATTGGGATGTTCTAAAAAACCCCAGCCCCAGAGCCAAAGAATCTGACCAGCAAAGCCGGCGCCCTGCCCAGCCCGACGCTCAGCCCCGCCCCGGCACTAAGCCCAGCTAATGACACTCGATTTAACGTGATTATCAACCTCATTTAAGCGACATTTCCTTGCTTACGACATGGTTTTTAGGGTAGAATAGTGAATATTCACTCAACTGCTCTATCTCGTGCCATTTGTGTTACCTTGGCCGGTTTCAGGTCTATTTGATGGTTTTCTAGTGTTTTCATGTTAGTTCAGGTTTTTGCCATCAAATATAGTAGCCAAAGGACGTGTCTAAGGCATTGGAACCCCAAAGAATCACACCAAAATCAACCAGAGAAGTCAATCAAATCAACACATCCCTGCCTGATTTGCACAACAGTTTTTGGCGAAAACTCAAGAAGAAATTGGCAGTCCATCACAAGAGCAGTTTTCGGCAAAAACTCAGAAGTTCTCACTGCCAAACTCCAAGCAATTTTGAGCAGAGGAAACAGACGGATCAAGCCAAATTATTAAGGGAATTTTCGCTGAAAATTCTCTGAGTTTTCGGCGAAAACTTAAGCTGTTTCCAGCTGAACCGCGGTTAGGTTTAAATACAAAAACCGGCGGCTGAAATTGGGATCTAATAACTTACACTTTGGACGAAAATTCCAAGACGGAGATTAGAGAGAGGAAGAGTGAAAGGAGTTTGAGGAGCCAGGAAAGGATCGTGACGCCATCCTTCCACCTCAGAGAACCAGTGCTAGGAGTTGAAGATCCAGCAGATTGAAGCTTCAGGGATTCATCGAAATTAGGTTTTGCAGTTCTTCTCTGTCTTTCCTACCTGAGATGTATTCTTTGTTCATCTTCGATTCTTCTGTATTGAATATGAGGAGGTAAACTTGTAGAGCTTAGATTAGATGAACCCTAAGTGACCCAGGGCTTTAAAGCGATCACGGATCGGCGGTGATTAGATTTGAAATTCATTCAGTTTCTCCTTCATTCAGATTCTTGTTAAGCTAAGGATAGAAGCGAACGCTCGCCTTACTTTAAAACACCAAATTGAATAATTAACCTATTCATTGGAGTGTGCCTTTCGTAGGAACCACTAAGGGTTAATCCACTGCAAGAGTTACTCATAAATCGTTAGTAATTGCACCAGTTAATTAAGCCGTTGCGAGAGGTGACCTTACCCGAGCGACTAATTAATCTTGGTAGCTAGATCGGATAGAGCAAATGTTCGCCAGTCTTAAACCTAAGCGTCAGGAGTTATGGTGGTGTCTGTGAACTGAATGAATTAGAATAAAAAATTGCTGGTCTGTTGGCTGCTGTTGCTCTGGTGATCTAAGGGGATTCGAAGTCTAAGCTTGCCTGTCATCTTTCAAAGTCAATCAATCAATCAATTATTTCTGCATTTAATTTTCATTTCATTTCACCTTGCATATTAGTTTAGAAGTCGTGGAACCCACACCACGCACTACGTGTTCAACCTTGAGTAAAAATTGCCAACGTATTTGAGTAAGCAAGTAGAAGAGGCCCGTGGAATACGATCTACCCTAGCTTCTAGCTTGGTAGTATTTGGTCACTATTTTACAATTCATCAAATTGGCGTCGTTGTCGGGGACTTCTTCTATTTCGTTGAAAGAAGAATTGGCATTTTTATTCCTCTACCTTTCCATCTTTTATTTCCCGTCACACTTCTTCTATTTTTGTCCCTTGCAGATCATAGCAGGTATAGAATCGAATTACTCCCGTTCCATCTTTCCCATCCGCAGAGGCTGCTCCAAAGAGTGTTGCGGACTACAGTAAGCCGAGCGCATCTAACGTTCGGTCCCCCATTACCGTGCCTTCTAATGACAATGATCCTGACTATGAGATCAAAATCCCCTTCCTGGGACTAATCTCCAGGGACGTACAATTTGAAGGAAAGCTGGATGATAATCCTTGCACACATCTGTCTGACTTTCTGGCTATCTGTGAAACCTTCAAGTCTGGGAACCTCAACAAGAACGCTCTATGCCTTCGAGCCTTTCCATTCTCTCTCAGAGGCGCAGCTAAGAGATGGCTTGGAAGCAAACCACCCGGTCATTACACTGATTGGGAAACCTTAGCTCAAGTTTTCGTTGAGGAATATTTCCCTCCGTCAAGAACAATAGCCTACAAGGACAACATCTCCAGGTTTACTCAGAGAGAAGATGCAAGCTTGTATGACACTTGGAATGAATTCCAATCCCTTCTCTTCAACTGCCCTCATCATGGGTATGAAGACAGGCAGTTGGCTGAATTCTTTGCTCGTGGTATGCGTGAGGAATCCGCAAAGTGGGTCAACTTCCTAGCTGGCGGGGATTGCACTGCTCTCACCCCTCAGGATGCCCTTCTTCATTTTGCTAGTTGTGCTTTAAAGTCAAGAAGATGGGAGAGACAAAGAGAAAGTACCAAGAGTCAGATGAGCGTTGCAGATCAGGTCAAGGAAGAAGTTCAGAAACATCTACAGGTAGTTGGCATCTCCCTCGACCCCCCGTCAGCTACCATTTTTTCGGCTAACTGTGGATGGTGTGGAACCTATGCTCATAACGGCGGAAGCTGCCTCAACTTCGGTAAAACAGACGAATGGTCTTCAGAAGAGGTGAACTTCATTGGTCAAGGCATCGCCAACAATCAGAAAGGCTACGCCCGTTATAGAAACTACGTACCGCAGAACCAGAACAACCGGTTTGCAGATCCATATCAGAGACCTCCTGGATTCATTGGAGGACAGCAACAATCTCGAGTAAAGCCGCACTACAATAGAGACAAAGTTTATGAGAAGAAGTTCGATCAGATCATGAGCAGACTCGACGAACATGACAATCAGTTAAAAGCTCAAGCCTCACTCAATCAAGGACAGAGGGCTCAAAGCCAAAGGATAGAAGATGCGATAAGCAATATGACTAAACTTTTCACTTGCAATCCTTTCCTTAATCAAGCGGCATTTCAAGCAGACTTTGATACAAAGAGCGAACACGCTCAAGCTATCACCACCAGGAGCGGCAAGCAAACAACCGACCTAAAGGCTCCATAACCTAACGTGATACCAGATACCAGTGTTGCCATGGATATGCCAAAGATTGAAGATATCACATGAGAGGAAGAAGAAGCACCGGCCCCTCCTCCCAAGACAGCTCCTGAGCCCGTCTTGGCGCCATATATACCTAAGATCCCCTTTCCAAAAGCTGCAATGAGCAAAGCCAAGGATCACGACACCCAATATAAGAATGGTACAATGTTCTTAAGACTGCAGAGATCAAGATACCAGTAACAGAAGCTGTAGAGATTATACCACCACTTGGGAAGTTCTTTAAGGATCTCGTCAAGAAAGTGAAGAACGGAGAGGTGTACTCTGTCACGCTCACTAACGAATGCGCTTCTCTCTTTGGTGCGCCATCTGTTGAGTTTTTCCGACAAGTTCTCTGATTATTCAATCTATTTAGGGTGGATGAAGTGCCGACATAGTCGTTCTTAATTCCACCTAGCAGAATGAAATTGCAGTTGGCCTTGCTTGGGCTTGTTGCTTGGGCCAAAAGAGAGAAACTCTTAAAAGCCCAGTTGCTGTGAGAAAGTTGCTGAGAAAGAAGCTAATGCTCTGTTCTGTAGATTCACCACTTTCTTTCCCAGCTGATCAACTTTTAAACAAGCTCAAGTAGTAATGAATGCACGATCAGAATAACTGAATGCAGAAAATAAATGTGACAGTGACACATGACTTTTTAACGTGGTTCGGTCGGTGTGACCTACTCCACGTCCCAAGGGATAACCCTTGAGAATTATGATTCGAACCTTCGAATCGGCTGATGTGAGACTCGCTTGATTACACCCAGACTTCTCCCCGAAGTCTTATATAATTCTATCTACCCAGTTCCCCACTGAAGATGAACTATACTACAACTCAAAGCAAGTTCACAATTTTGATCACTTTCACTCTAACTCTCCCCGATGTTAGACTCTGTGAATTGACAACCTCTGAATGTTCTTGAGGCTCTTTAAATAGCCTTATCAGAGTTAGCCATTGCTTAGATGTAGCCGTTGTGAAGAATCGCTTGATTGATTCTTCTCTTCAATTTGCTTGATTGTTTCGACGGTAACAAAGCTGCTTGATTGACGATATCAACGTTCGTCAAGTAAATGAGAATTGATATGCTTTCCATCCGCAACTGACTTTCCATTTTGCAGCTCAGAATTCATATGCTTTCCATCTGCAACTGACTTTCCATTTTGCAGCTCAGCACTGACTTTCCATTTGCAGCACAGCAGCGTGATGTTTTGCTGTTGTTTTCAGCTTTTGTTTAAACACTGATCATTTTTTGGCTTCTGCTGATCTGTTTCTACACAAGTTAACACACTTGATCAAGTGTAGTATTGTTAATCAAAACTTGAGCCGAAAGCAACTATTTTAATTTAACAATCTCCCCCTTAGTTGATTGGTGAGAGATTGATTCTTTTGAGACAAACTAAAGACGCGTAGAGGAGCAGACATTTTATTGAAGCACAGAAACATTAAAGAACAATGCAGAACCCAAAGATACCAACAACGATAAAGCAAAGAGAACAAAGACAACAAAACAACAACGACAAAACAGAAAAACTACTCCCCCTTAACAGATGCAAAAACATGTTTCAATCCTAATCTCCCCCTCAATTAATGTCCGCTACGACTAGAAATCAATATCCAGATCAGAAGCATATTCAGAGGCAGTCGGATAGGGACACCATGGGGTACCAGGGACACACTATGAGTTGGTGCAATGTTTTCACCATCAGAATCAGACTGCTCATTGGAATCAATGCCTGAAGTGAATGCCCAGCTGGCTAGCGTCCAGAGGATGTGGCGGAGCACATGTTGAGCTCGGAGTTGCACAACCACATTTTCTTCAGTAAGCTTAAGATGAAAGAACAGACCAAGCCGAGAGAGCAGTGTGGTGATGATTGGGGCAAAATGCAGATTACCTCGTGAAATATCAGTGGTAGCTCTTGACAAATGAGTAAACATAAGATGAGCGTAACTGATTTGAAGCCGATTCACCGCATGGTGCAGTATCCAGGTGTCAAGAGCCGTAACGACCTCCCTGTTTGTAGTTCGAGGGAAGAAGACTCTAGTGATCAGAAAATGAAGAACACGAAGGCTGGCAGGTAGCTGGAAGGTGTTTGGGGGCCTTCCTTCAGGAAAACGATCACCAGTGGGGTTGTTCTTGAGAGATTGGATAGAGAAATTGGTTCGAAACCAAAGATGGGAAATTCCTCTTCAGAACTCAATTGTATCCCTTGAGTCGGGACACCAAGTACCTGATGAAGAAGTTCAGGAGTGATAAAGAGAAGATACCCATCAACGTGTGTTGAGAAGCATCCGGGAGGCAGAGAGTGATCTACCTTTAAGTTGGCGTAGAACTGGTAAACTCCATCTGGATAGAACAAGGAGTTGGGAGGATCCCTTGAGCGAAACATGGACAGCCAGCCAATTCCACTCTGGAAGGGGGAGAGGTTGATGTCGTACTTGTTCAGATCATCAATAGGAACTGAGAAGGAAGGAATCAGCTCCTTCTGCTTGGTCAGGAGCTGATAGTGCCCTCTGTGACTCACATCCAGGAACAGCAAGTTGGAGGCAAAAACATGCCTTGCAATGAAGTTTGAGGCAGCGGGATCAAAATGAATGATATCAGACATGATTCCTGAGGCAACTTGAGAGAGAAAGACGAGTGGAAAAGGCTTGAGAGAGTGTGAGAGGAAGTGATGAGGAAGCAAGGCACAGAAAGGTTCTTATAAGAGAAGAGAGCCGAGGAGTCAGGAGGAAGAAGAAGGAAGGTGAATATCCCCTTACCAAAAATAAAAGATAATTAAGATCTGGTGGCCAGATCCTGAGCATCTAAAGAAGTAATTAAGCCAAGTTCTCTGCGGAGGATGGAAAACCTATCGATGCTTAGGGATTTAGTAACGATATCGTCCAGTTGGTGCTCTGTGGGAATATACTCAAGTACAATTTCCTTGTTTGAAACAAGATCCCGAATAAAATGGTGTTTAATGTCAATGTGTTTAGTTCAAGAATGAAGAATTGGGTTTTTGGTCATGTTAATTGTACTTGTATTATCACAGAAAAGGGGAATTGTGTGAAGAGTAAGCCCGTAATCTTTTAACTGGGCTTTCATCCAGACAAGTTGTGTGCATCCACTGCCTATAGCTAGGTACTCAGCTTCTGCAGTGGATAGGGCAACACAAGCCTGTTTCTTGCTAAACCAAGAAATCAGTGAATTTCCTAAGAATTGGCAAGTGCCGGAGGTACTCTTTTGGTCAATAAGGCTTCCAGCGAAGTCAGAATCAGAATATCCTAAAAGAGTAAGAGAAGAGTGTGCAGAGTACCAGAGTCCTAGTTCAATAGTTCCTGAGAGATACCTAAAGATTCGCTTAACAGCAGTTAAATGACTGAGTTTTGGACAGCACTGAAAGCGAGTACACACTCCTACACTAAAGGCAATGTCTGGTCGACTTGCAGTGAGATAAACAGGGAACCAATCATGCCCCTGTATAGTTTTTCATCAACTGCAGTTCCAGAAGGATCAAGGTCAAGTATGACAGAAGTACACATAGGGGTCGGACTCGATTTTAGTGAGCTAAGTTTAAATTTGGTGAGCATGTTTCTGCAATATTTTGACTGAGAGATGAATGTACCAGAGGAGAATTGACGAATCTGAAGTCCTAGAAAGTAATTCAATTCTCCCATAAGACTCATCTCAAATTTTGATTGCATAGAAGTACTGAACTCGTCGCACATTTCCTTGTTAGCTGAGCCAAAATTAATGTCATCGACATAGACTTGTACTAGAAGAATATCATTTCTTCTTTGTTTGTAAAACAGTGTTCTGTCAACACTTCCTCTAGAGAAGTTTTGATCACACAGAAAGTTACTAAGTTTCTCATACCAAGCTCTAGGAGCTTGTTTTAGACCATAAAGAGCTTTGTTTAACAGAAAAACATGATCAGGGAAGGAGGAGTCTTCAAAACCAGGAGGTTGATTAACAAAAACTTCTTCTTTAAGATCACCATTTAAAAAGGAACTCTTAACGTCCATTTGATAAAGTTTGAAACCATTTAAGCTAGCAAAGGCACAAAGCATTCTAATGGCCTCTAGCCTAGCAACAGGTGCAAAAGTTTCATCAAAATCGATTCCCTCTTCCTGACTATACCCTTGAGCAACTAACCTAGCTTTATTTCTAGATACACTGCCATGTTCATCAGTTTTGTTTCAAAAAACCCACTTTGTTCCTATAATAGTCCTATCTAATGGTCTAGGAACTAATTTCCAAACATTTGACCTTTCGAATTGATTAAGTTCATCATTCATCGCAAGAATCCAATTTTCATCTTTTAAAGCCTCTTTGTAGTTCTTGGGTTCAATAAGAGAAACAAAGGCATTATGAACTGACTTTGAACGAGTAACAAGATGAGTATTAATATCACCGATTACCTGTGATGGAGGATGCCTTTTGACTATATGTTGAGGTGCCATAGACTGGTGTTCTGTATCATTTGTACTTGAGCTTTCTTTATTTAATTCAGCAGGTTGCTCTGCTGCAATTTTTGTCTGGTCTTCAGACAGATGGTCAACAGAGCTTTCCTCAAATAGAATTTCATCTTCATCAAGATCCTGTGACTTATCTTCACACAAGGATTCATCAAATACCACATTTATGGACTCTTCAACTTTGAAGGTCCGTTTATTATAAACTCTAAAGGCTTTACTGTGAGAAGAATATCCTAAGAAGATACCTTCATCCGACTTTGCATCAAATTTACCTAGGTTATCCTTTGAGTTTAAAATGAAGCATTTACATCCGAACGGATGAAAATAACCAATATTTGGTTTTCTTCCTTTTAAAAGCTCATAAGGAGTCTTCTTTAAACTTGAGCGAATGAGTGCCCTGTTTGTTACATAACAGGCAGTACTCATACTTCTCCCCAAAAGTTTTTAGGTAAGTTAAAGTCGTTTAAGAGAGTTCAAGCAATTTCAATGAGAGTACGGTTTTTCCTCTCAGCAAGTCCATTTTGCTGAGGAGTTCTAGGAGCAGAGAAGTAATGAATAATACCACTTTCATCACAAAAGTTTTTGAAATCGTCACTAGTAAACTCACCCCCATTATCACTCCTAATAGATCTTACCTTCTCATCTAATTCATTTTGAATTTTCTTAGTGAAACCTTTTAGTTTTGACAAGGTTTCATCTTTTGAACTAAGTAAGTAAATCCAGCAAAAACGAGAAAAATCATCAACAAGAACAAAACAGTAATATTTTCCTCCCATGGTCATAACATTTGCTGGACCAAATAAGTACATATGAATAAGTTCAAGCACCCTAGAACTTGAGATATTGCTTTTGGCTTCGAAAAAGCTATGAGTATGTTTTCCTTTGACACATGCATCACAAAAGAAATCCTTCTTGGAGTCAAGCTTAGGAAGACCTCTAACAAGATTCTTTCTACTCAATTTGCTTAGAACACTTATGCTAATATGACCAAGTTTCCTATGCCAGAGGTATTGATCTTCTCCTTTTACAGAATGAAGACAGAGTTCAGAAGAATTATTGATTTTATGAAAATCTATGAGATAGATATTTCCTTTTCTAACTCCTGTAAACAGAATTTTGTTATCCAGAATTCTTTCCACGTAGCATGCAAAATTCTCAAAGATGATTCTGTTCTTTTTATCACAGAGCTGACTAATCGAAATAAGATTATGTTTTGATCCTTTAACAAGCATCACTTTGTTCAGAACAATATCATTTCCATTCCCAACGCTACCAACACCAATGATATTGCAAGAACTATTATCACCGAGAGTGACTGTACCTTTATTTGTATATGTAAAGTTTAAAAAGAGATCTTTGTTACCTGTCATATGATGCGAGCATCCACTATCAAGTATCCAATGGCTCTCATCAACATCCACTCTGCATCAATACTAGTCATTTGGTTTTTGGCACCTAGATTTTCTGGGATACCTTCTTTTGAACAGAACAGAACCTGCTAATGTGTCCACGTTTATGACAATTAAAGCACTGAGGCCTATCTGAGTTCCTAATTGTAGCTTTGTGAAAGTTGTGAAACTCAGAGAATCTATTTTCTTCAAAAATCCTTTTCAACTGTTCACGAAATCTCCAATTATCTATAACCAGACGCCTAATCTTACTGTATTGAATATCCTTTTGTTCATTTAAATCAATAACAACATGTGAGAGTTCGAGATTATGTTGTTTTACTTTTTCACATTCATTTTTAATCTTTTCTAGATTTATTTCTCCGGCTGCAGCATCTCTTCTTAACTCTAAATACCTCTTTCTAACGTTTAGAAACTCCGATTGGATATCAGATATAGTGGTTTCAAGTAGATTTGATTCAACTTCACTTTCAGAGTCTGTAAAGTAGTCAGAAACAAATACCTGGTCAGTAATAGGGATGATGTCCTCTGTTGGCTGATCTGTAATTGCCATAAGAGCTTTGTTATCAAACTGTTCATCATCACTGTCATCTGTGTCATCCTCACTGCAGCTCCAAGTAGCTTGAAGTAATCTTTCTTTCTTCAGCTGAGGGCACTCAGCCTTCACATGGCCCTGTTTACCACACTTAAAGCACCCTAACTGATTGCTACTGTTGTTACTACTACTTGGTTGATGTCTCTTACTTTTGTATAATTTGCTACTGTTCTTTTCATTATTTCTGTCATGTTCCAACTCATTGCTCCTATTTTGATAATTAGATTTCTTCCTATCTTTCCTGACTTTCAGAAGCTTACTAACATGTTTACTTAATAATGCAAGCTCAGAGTCATCATATTCATCTAGGTTTTCTTCAAGTGATTCTACCTCAGTTTTCAAAGCTATAGTTTTTTTCTTTTGATCATCAGTGTTTTCTTCTCTCTTAATATACTCTTCATGAGTGATTAAGGATCCTATTAAGTCATCAATATTCATGGTAGCTAAATCTTTTGATTCTTCTATAGCTGTGATTTTAGGTCTCCAGATTTTAGGAAGTGACCATAAGATTTTTCTTATAAGGTCCTCATTGTCATATTTCCTTCCTAGACCATCTAACCTGTTAAAAATACTTTGGAATCTGTTAAACATAGCTGAGATAGATTCATTTTCAATCATATTGAACATTTCAAACTCATGTTTTAACATATTAATTCTAGATGTTTTGACCAGAGATGTTCCTTCATAAGTGATTTGCAACTTATCCCAAATTTCTTTGGCAGACTTACAGCTAGAGACTCTGTTAAATTCTTCATGACCTAAAGCACAGTACATTATATTCATAGCTTGGGAGTTCAGTTGTACCTTTTTGAAGTCCTCTTCTTCCCATTTATCTTCATCGGGTTTAACTTCCAATGGCCCTTTCAACACAATCCGCCATAGCCGAGGATTGATTGTATTGACGAAGAGCTCCATTCGATTCTTCCAATAT
The DNA here is from genome assembly GCA_034768395.1 of Linum lewisii. NCBI lineage: Eukaryota > Viridiplantae > Streptophyta > Magnoliopsida > Malpighiales > Linaceae > Linum > Linum lewisii. The sequence goes on from CM068304.1 coordinate 15,959,727, forward strand.
CCGTAATGCATCCCTTCAAACTTGGGTGGATGATTCTGTGAGAAACCATCTGCAAGGAACGCTGTGCTTTCTCTACTCATCCTTTATGTGACTCTGCGAGACAAAAGACCAGGAACCCAAGAATTAGAACTTTTAACAAATTAATTCTCGGAGAATTCTTACCTGCGATTAATACAGAGGATCATTTGATCCGATTTAGTCTGCACCGTGCTCTAATACCACTTGTTGAGTTTTTTTGACAAGTTCTTCGATTATTCAATCTGTTTAGGGTGGATGAAGTACCGACACAGTCGTTCTTAATTCCACCTAGCAGAATGAAATTGCAGTTGGCCTTGCTTGGGCTTGTTGCTTGGGCCGAAAGAGAGAAACTCTTAAAAGCCCAGTTGCTGTGAGAAAGTTGCTGAGAAAGAAGCTAATGCTCTATTCTGTAGATTCAGCACTTTCTTTCCCAGCTGATCAACTTTGAAACAAGCTCAAGTAGTAATGATGCACGATCAGAACAACTGAATGCAGAAAATAAATGTGACAGTGACACAGGACTTTTTAACGTGGTTCGGTCGGTGTGACCTACTCCACGTCCCAAGGGATAACCCTTGAGAATTATGATTCGAACCTTCGAATCGGCTGATGTGAGACTCGCTTGATTACACCCAGACTTCTCCCCGAAGTCTTATATAATTCTATCTACCCAGTTCCCCACTGAAGATGAACTATACTACAACTCAAAGCAAGTTCATAATTTTGATCACTTTCACTCTAACTCTCCCCGATGTTAGACTCTATGAATTGACAACCTCTGAATGTTCTTGAGGCTCTTTAAACAGCCTTATCAGAGTTAGCCGTTGCTTAGAGGTAGCCGTTGTGAAGAATCGCTTGATTGATTCTTCTCTTCAATTTGCTTGATTGTTTCGACGGTAACAAAGCTGCTTGATTGACGATATCAACGTTCGTCAAGTAAATGAGAATTGATATGCTTTCCATCTGCAACTGACTTTCCATTTTGCAACTCAGAATTGATATGCTTTCCATCTGCAACTGACTTTCCATTTTGCAGCTCAGCAGCTGACTTTCCATTTGCAGCACAGCAGCTTGATGTTTTGCTGTTGTTTTCAGCTTTTGTTTAAACACTGATCGTTTTTGTGGCTTCTGCTGATCTGTTTCTACACACAGTCAACACACTTGATCAAGTGTAGTATTGTTAATCAAAACTTGAGCCGAAAGCAACTAATTTAATTTAATACCATCTCCCATAAGACAGCCGCCACCACCGCCAGTTAAGTGTTCTGATCTCGATCCTTTTACATTACCGTGCATCATTAATGGTATTAAAATTGACCGTAGTCTGGCTGATTCTGGTGCTTCTATTAATGTTATGCCTGTTTATCTATATGAAAAGCTGAACCTAGGGAAATTAAAACCGCTTACTTTGCATCTCGTGCTAGCCGATAGGTCTGTCAAACTGCCTAGGGGTATAATAGAAGACGTAGTTGTTTGATGTGGCCCTTTTACCATAATTGCAGATTTCGTTGTTCTAGATGTCCGTGAGTTAGACGGAACGCTTATCTTAGGTCGACCCTTCTTAAAAACTACTGGTGCAAATATTAACTGCAAACAAGGCCTGTTGACTTTAAGTGCAGGACAAAAAAGTGTTACATTCCGCATTAAGGATAGCATGAGATGCTCTGTTGCTCAAGATGATAACTGTTATACTGTTGATTCTATGGAGTTGGCCTCGGCCAACTTCATCACTAATGCCTTATCTAGTGATCCGCTAGAGTTGTGTTTGATTTCAGGAATTGACAGTGCACTAGAAGATCCAGAGCAGCGCCTATGGCAAGATGAGTTAGACGATCAGAAGGCGACATTCACACCCATTACTGCGCCTACACACATCGAGCCAGCATCAAGTCGGATCACTACTTCATATGAGAATCTGCCAGAACTCACCTTAAAGGAGCTGCCTGACCATCTAGAGTATGCATTCCTGGGGAAGGAATGCCAGTTGCCAGTCATCATCAATTCGAATCTATCTCCCGAGCAGAAAGAGCAACTGATCAGGCTACTCAAGAAGCATGTCTGAGCCATTGCCTGGCAGTTGGCCGACATCAGAGGCATCTCTGATACCTTCTGCAAGCATCGAATAGTTGTAGATGAAGAGTTCAAACCAGTCAGACAACCTCAATGCCGATTAAACCCTCTAATGCAGGAAGTTGTGAAGAAAGAAGTCCTTAAGCTCTTGGATGCCGGTATCATCTACCCTATTACCGATAGTCCTTGGGTCAGTCCGACTCAAGTCGTCCCAAAGAAGGGTGGAATCACAGTCATCCCTAATCCGAAGGGTGAGCTCATTCCAACTTGCACGGTTACCGGATGGAGAGTCTGTATCGATTATCGACGACTCAATGATGCTACCAAGAAGGATCACTTCCCACTGCCGTTCATTGACCAGATGCTAGAACGGTTGGCTGGTCATGACTACTACTGCTTCTTAGATGGGATGTCCAGTTACTTTCAGATCCCCATCGAGCTCGACGATCAAGAGAAGACGACCTTCACCTGCCCTTTTGGTACGTTTGCTTATCGTCGCATTCCCTTTGGTTTATGTAATGCTCCTACCACTTTTCAGAGATGCATGCTTGCTATATTTGGAGATCTGGTAGAGAATGTGGTAGAGGTATTCATGGACGACTTCTCCATCTATGGAGACTCATTTTCCAAGTTCCTAGCCAACCTGGACAAGGTGCTAGCTCGTTGTGAGGAGACCAACCTGGCTCTTAGTTGGGAGAAGTGTAACTTTATGGTTATCGAAGGCATTGTTCTTGGCCATAGGATCTCTAAGCTCGGTATAGAAGTTGATCGTGCCAAGCTTGAAACCATCGCCAGCTTGCCGCCGCCGACCTCGATCAAGACAGTTCGAAGCTTCCTCGGTCATGCTGGATTCTACCGGAGATTCATCAAAGACTTCTCCAAGATCACTCTTCCAATGACGAAGCTTCTTGAGAAAGATCTTCCTTTCATTTTTGATAAAGCTTGTCTTGCAGCATTTGAGAATTTGAAGACTAGAGTCACCACCGCACCGATCCTTACAGCACCAGATTAGAATCTCCCCTTCGAGATCATGTGCGATGCTAGCGACTTCGCCGTTGGCGCAGTTCTTGGTCAGAGAAAAGAGAAGAGATTTCATCCTATCTATTTTGCTAGCAAGATGCTTAACGATGCTCAAAGGAACTACACTACTACAGAGAAAGAGCTTCTAGCTATCGTTTTCTCTTTTGACAAGTTCAGACAGTACCTAGTTCTTTCACACACCATCATCTATACAGATCATGTTGCTCAGCGCCACCTTTTGGCCAAACAGGATTCGAAGCCGCGTCTCATTCGTTGGATCCTTCTTCTCAAAGAGTTCGACATAGAGATTAAAGACAAGAAGGGAGCTGAGAACATGGCAGCCGATCACCTCTCACGACTCGAGGAATCACAGACAGGTAAGTCTACTACTACCCCTATCAATGATTCTTTCCCTGATGAGTTGTTGCGTATCAAAATTTATGAACAGGTCAACAGCATAGCTATCGAGCCCTGGGCGATCCCTCACGCTCAAGAGCTGAGTAACGCAGCCGATTCAGAAGAGCCCTGGTATGCCATCCTGGCTAATTATCTCTCTCACGGTGTCGTACCTCCTGAGCTGGATTATAATGCACGCAAGAAGCTCTTCAAAGAGGCCAAGTCATACTTCTGGGATGAGCCTTTCTTATACCGTATTAGTACTGACGAAATGATCTGAAGATGTGTCTCCTACATCGAAGTGGCTGACATCATGCGTAAGTGCCATGAAAGCCAGTTTGGAGGACACTTCGACGGCAACCGCACTGCAAGAAAGGTACTTGAAACTGGTTTTTACTGGCCTTTAATCTTCAGTGATTGCGATGCTTTTGCTCGTCATTGTGATGCGTGCCAACGATCAGGTAACATCTCTAACCGTAATGAGATGCCCCAAATTGTTTCTTTAACTGTTGAAATCTTTGATGTTTGGTGAATTGATTTTATGGGTCCGTTCACACCTTCCAACGGAAACAAGTATATTCTTGTGGCCGTTGATTATGTTTCGAAGTGGGCTGAAGCTGAAGCTCTACCCACTAATGATTCAAGAGTGGTGGGTCGGTTCCTTACCCGTCTTTTCACGCATTTTGGTTCACCACGCTTCATCATAAGCGATAGGGGTACCCACTTCCATGGACATTTCGACCGGGTGTGCAAACGCTTTGGGGTCACCCATCGAATGTCCACAGCTTACCATCCTCAGGCTAATGGTCAGGCAGAAGTGACAAACCGCGAGCTCAAGCAGATTCTTGATAGGACAGTTGGCCGGTCTCGTAAGGACTAGTCATCTAAGCTCAATGATGCCTTATGGGCTTATCGAACTGCCTACAAGACTCCCATCGGTACCTCACCGTATCAGCTGGTCTATGGCAAGGCATGCCATTTGCCAGTTGAGCTTGAGCACAAGGAATTTTGGGCTAATAAAGAGTTGAATATGAGCCATGCAGTAGCAGGTACTAAGCGTCATGACCAGATCGCTGAGCTTGAAGAACACCGTCTCCATGCGTATGAGAGCACGAAGCTTTACAAGGAGCGCACGAAGAGAATTCATGACTCACAATTAAAGACGATCAAGCAGTTCTACCCCGGAGATGAAGTCCTCTTGTAAAACTCTCGATTGAAACTCTTCCCGGGTAAACTGAAATCCCGTTGGTCCGGCCCTTACACCGTGGTGCGGCAGACATCCTTGGGCAGCGTCTTAATTAAATTGCATGATCAAGAGCTGTTTATGGTCACCGGTCACAGGCTAAAGAGGTATCTGCATGGATTAGCTGTTTCTTTCATCGACGTGCACTACTTTACGTCAGAACCATGACACGAATCCAGGTATCGTCCAGCTCACGGACGTTAAACAAGAGCGCTTGGTGGGAGGCAACCCACGGCTAGAGTCAGTTTGTTTTCGTTTCGAGTGATTTTTCTTTTAAAACCCTATAAAAAAATAGTCGGCCTGATTTTCAAACAAGTTTTTGCCGAAAACTTAACTAGTTTTCACCAAAAATTCGGGTTTAAAACCAACCTGATCCTCCTGTTTCTCGCCACCGAAGAGTTATCGCCGAAAACCCAGCCTTCTCGCCGAAAAGTTTTTGATTTTAAAAGGATTTTTCACCAAAAAAATTCCCGATTTTTCGCCGAAAATATGATGCTTTTTCGCCGACTATTTAAACCTGTTTCAACTTATGTTTTCGTGAACCCCCCCCAAGGCCGATTTTCGCCGAACCCCTCTCTCTTTTGAAAACCTGAGACCGCCGCCGCCAAGCCACTGCCGCCAAGCCGCCGCCGACCAGGAATCGGCCGACAGCCCACCCGCCACCCTATTCCTTGTTTGTTTTCCGGCTCCAGCCCTAGAATTGGAGCTCCACAGCTCCGGTTCCACCCGAACGAGTTGTTCAAGCTTTTCGTCGATTTCCCGGATTTCCATTCGTTTTCTCGAGTCATGTCTTCATGGTTAGTTGTTCAGCCCTTGATTTTGAATCTTTTGGCTTTTGACTTTCAGTTTTTGGCATGGTTGACTTTGGTTGTCTTTTTGGATTTTCCTCGATTTGTGTGTTTGCTGTTTCGGTGTCATTTGGCTACACTTTGGCAATACCTCTCGATCTATTTTGCTTCATGAATGGATTTATGTGCTATCGTGCTAATGAATTCTCTCGTGCTCTATATGTTGTCGATGTTTTGCCTTGTGCTCTGCCCTATGATGAATTGTAGCTTGTTTCATGCTTGTTTGATTGAATGTCGTTTTCTTCCCTACGTGCTGACCATTTCTTTGCTGCTATGTTTCGATTCGGTGATCTCTCGGTTATTTTGCTTGCCCCCACTGGTCAACCTAAGTGTGGGGTAGGATTCTTGTCTTCTGATTCTGGTCTTCCCAAAGTTGTGTCTTCCAGGACTCCAAATCGCTTCAAGACCACCATTGCAGATAGAGCGCAACGATCCTCAGCTCGTCAGAACAGGGCTCCGCCCTCCAATCCGCCCACACCATCTGCACCGATACCGGCGGTTGTGAACGTCACCTTGCAGGTTGTACCGGCGCCTGTGATTCCTATCTCATGTGCTCCTGCACCCGCCAATGGGGCCCTGCATCCTTTCATCGCTGCTCTTGAGCCACATCAATTGGAGGTATACCAGAAGATCAAAGACATCCCTCCGGCCAAGCTGGCGATTCTGTCCTTAGACAGTCTCAAGGACCACAATCCGGCTTGGCACTCCACCATCGACCACGTGCTTAACCAAGCCGGCTTGCGATCCTTGACCACTCTTGGTTCCTCCTACCCTCTGGTCGCCCTTCAGGAGTTCTGGAGTTCTTTTGAGCGCCTCACAACACGACCCTGCGTCAGCCAAAAATTTGTTTCTTTCCACCTCGATGATGACACTCGATTTGACGTGATTATTAGCCTCATTTAAGTGACATTTCCTTGCTTAAGACATGGTTTTTAGGGTAGAATAACGAATATTCAATCAATTGCCCTATCTCGTGCCATTTGTGTTACTTTGGCCCATTTCGGGTCTATTTGATGGTTTTATAGTGTTTTTATGATAGCACAGGTTTTTGCCGTCAAATAAAGTAGCCAAGGACGTGTCTAAGGCGTTGGAACATCGAGGAATCGCACCAGAATTGATCCAAAGAGCCAACCAAGTTAAACAAATTCCTGCCCCGGTTTACAAAGGAGTTTTTGCCGAAAATCCCTTAGTATTTTCGGCGAAAATGCAAACACAAATCCACTGATGTCAACTGAAGGATGTTTTCGACGAAAACACTAAGTTTTCGCCGAAAACTGTTGAACCGAAAACCACAGAAGAAACAGCCGGCGATCATCTCCTTTTGTGAAGGAATTTTTGGCAAAAATTCCTTACTATTTTCGCCAAAAATATCAGTTAAAATCAGGCGGTATTAGGGTTAAGTATTAATACTTAACCGGTGGCCCAAATAAAGATATACCTCATAATATCAATCATAATTTCCAGACCTAGAAGTTCGAGAGAGAGTTCAGAGAGTTAAAAGAATCGTGGAGAGATCGTGACGCCATCCCTTCACCTTAGAGAGTCGGAGCTTGGATTGAAGATTACTGGAGATTGAAGCTTCACAGATTCGTCAAATTAGGTTTTACAGTTCTTCTCTGTTCTTCCTACCTGAGATGTATTCCTTGCTGGTTTTCGATTCTCTTGTTTCTGATATGAGTAGCTAAACTCGTAGAGCTTAGATTAGATGAACCCTAAGTGACCCAGGGCTTTAAAGCGGTCACTGATCGGCGGTGATTAGATTAAGTTCAATCAGTTTCTCTTTGCATGGTTGTTTTGTTCTTGATTGTTTATGTTTCTTTTCTGATTGATCGCCTAGATTAGGTTTGTGTTGAATTAGGGTTTGTCGCCAGACAGCTTCTATGCTTTAAACATTAAAACTGGTCTTTCTTGATCACCTAGCTTAGATTCTTGTTAAGCTGAGGATAGAAGCGAACGCTCGCCTCACTTTAGAACATCAATTCAACCAGTTAACCTTATAATTGGAGTGTGCCTTTCGTAGGAACCGATTAGGGTTAATCCACTGCAAGAGTAACTCATAAATCATTAGTAATTGCACCAGTTAAGTTAAGTCGTTGCGAGAGGCGACCATACCTGGGCGACTAATTAATCTTGGTAGTTAGATCGGATAGAGCGAATGTTCGCCAGTCTTAAAGCTAAGGGTAAGGAGTTATGGTGGTGTATAGAAATTGATTGAACGAGAATTGAAATCCGCTGATCTGTTGATTGCTGTTGCCTTGGTGATCTAAGGGGGATTCGAAATCTAAGCTTGTCTGTCATCTGTCTGAACCATCCAATCATTCTGTCTTTCAATTTCATTTTAATTTTCTTGCATCTTAGTCTAGAAGTCGTGGAACTCACACCATGCACAACGTGTTCAAGCTTGGATAAATTGCCAGCTTCTTTGAGTAGTCAATTAGAAGAACCCCTGTGGAATACGATCTGCTTAGCTTTCTAGCTTGGTAGTATTTCATCACTTTTCTGCAGCTCATCACTCGGCGGTGTTCGTCATGAGAAGACCATGCATGAGTTTGCCCTCCTACTAGACCCGCATACCATCGTTCAGAACGCCGACGTTGGGTTCACAGATGTCTTCTTCATCGCGCGCGCGAACCTTACCCCGAAGTATGGAAGTGGGTCTCCGGCCAAACAGAGGTCAAACCTATCGTCAACCCCACGGTAGGTGACATTACTCACCCAATTCTTAAATTCTTACATTATGTTTGGATGCAGTCTTTGTGTTATTGCAGCAAGACGAGCCGTCACCATGTTTCCTTAGAGGAACTCGTGCTGTTCCGTGCTGTCGAGGAGGAGGCACATCTCCACATAGGATGGTGGCTGGCGAGACTCTTCCACAAAAGCACTACAACCAAGAAACTTCCTTCTGAGCTTCCTGGCGGAACCTTCATATCCTGTCTGATCGACAACCTACATATCAGCAACAAATGGGGCCCTGATATACCTCGCGTCTAGATTGAGCATTTCGGTGCTGAGCTCACCGTTGCACGAGGCATCGATCTCGCGTGTAGTCTCGACGAATACAATCTGCTACCCCGCCGTCTGAAGAGGGCACTACCACAGCCGGTTGCAACTCCTGTTCCTCACGTCCCCCTCCTAGAGTTGCCGCCTCCACCTCAGCCACAGATGCCCGAAGAGATTAACGAGAGGCTGGCACGCATTGAGCAATGGCAGCTTGACTACTTGCTGGTTCGCTTCAATGGCAAAAGGATCGAGTGGCGCATGAGGAGATGCAGAATGCGCGATGGGCTGCCTTGCAACAGTTCATGGCCGACCAGGCAGCCAGACACAGGGATGAGCTCGCATGGCGACAGCAGATGGAGCAGCGACTTGGCATTTCACCTGTCTCGACCTCACCTCCACCTCCAGCTTCGGAACAGTGATCAGGTTGTTTCTATCCTTTCCATTTCTTTTCTTTCTTCTTTTCGGGTTTCGATCCAATTTTTCTGTGTGGATCCGGAGCACTTGTCCCGGTATCCTTTTGATCGTTTTGTTGTTTGTGTTTTGTAGGATCTTGAGTAGCTACTCCGCTCTACTCCGGACTCTCCGCGTTCATCCACTACACCACCCATCACCTTCCAGGTTCTTCGTATCTCTCAACCTCTTTTTAGTCATGTGAGGACACAGAACCGTTTAAGTGTGGGGTAGGAGTCTAGGATTATGCATGATCTTGCTTGATTTTCTGTGATTCTATGGTTCATTTTTGAAATTTCTCTAGCATAGAATTGCTCAATTCTTGACTTGTGACGTTAAATTGACTTCAATTTTGAACAATGACATTTAGACTGTTCCACTTAGAACCTGTAACCAATGTGTCGGAACTAATATCAAACAAATCTAGGTCAGAACAGATCATAAACCACTTCTTTAGTTGAAACTTGAATCAATTGACCTGCTAATGACAAAGCTCGATAACACCATTCTAAGATGATAAATGCTACATTCTCCCATGTTTTTTCACTCCATATTTGTTCACCTGTGATTGTGGCTTGAGATTTGACGGAAATCCAATTCGAAATCTTGTGTAAAAAGTTATAACTAGCTTGGATTAAGTGACTAAATGGTTAAATCAAGTAATTAAGTTGTGCAAATCAATGTTAAGTTCTTGGAACTGCTGAAATTAAAGCTAGGCAAGCCCGACACCTAAGTGAAGTGTTCGGGTTGAGCACTAGCATAGGCACAAATACTGCGAGCTAGGAAGGTCCAACACCTAAGTGAAGTGTTTGGTATCGAGCACTAGTATGCAGTAAATCAATCGAAGGAAGAGGTTGTACTTGAAATAAATTGTTGTTTAAAGGGATCCTAGCTAGAACATGTAACGTACAGATCTAGAAACGGATGAAGTCGAGTCGATAGCCACATCACTTTTCCTACCTCCGCATCCACATCATGGCTAGAGCTTAAAGTCTTTTTTATTAGAATTGGTGTCATCGAAGTCGGTTAACTATGATTAATTGTTTTACCAAGAAATGAGTTTTGCTGAAACTACTACTTGAAGTGTGCATAAATTAGTAAGATCAAAAACTTGTTTGGTTGATGTTCGTGCATGTGTAGGTCACTCTTTCTACGTGGAACAGTATAAACCAAATCGTTAGAAATTGAATCTCAGTTTGATCTCGTGTCATTTGTGAATTTGAGTGTGTTCTATTTCAGTTTGCTTCAGGACAAGCAAAAGCTTAAGTGTGGGGTATTTTGATGACACTCGATTTAACGTGATTATCAACCTCATTTAAGTGACATTTCCTTGCTTACGACATGGTTTTTAGGGTAGAATAGTGAATATTCACTCAACTGCTCTATCTCATGCCATTTGTGTTACCTTGGCCCGTTTCGGGTCTATTTGATGGTTTTCTAGTGTTTTCATGTTAGCACAGGTTTTTACCATCAAATACAGTAGCCAAAGAACGTGTCTAAGGCATTGGAACCCCCAAGAATCGCACTGGAATCAACCAGAGAAGTCAATCAAGTCAGCACATCCCTGCCCGATTTGCACAGCAGTTTTCGGCGAAAATGATCTTGAGTTTTCGCCGAAAACTCAAGAAGAAATTGGCAGTCCATCACAAGAGCAGTTTTCGGTGAAAACTTAGAAGTTCTGGCCGCAAACTCCAAGCAATTTTGAGCAGAGGAAACAGACGAATCAAGCCAAATTCTTAAGGGAATTTTCACCGAAAATTCTCTAAGTTTTCGGCGAAAACTTAAGCTGTTTCCAGATGAACCGCAGTTAGGTTTAAATACAAAAACCGGGCTGAAATTGGGATCTGATAACTTACACTTTGGACAAAAATTCCAAGACGGAGATTAGAGAGAGGAAGAGTGAAAGGAGTTCGAGGAGCCAGGAAAGGATCGTGACGCCATCCTTCCACCTCGGAGAACCAGTGCTAGGAGTTGAAGATCCAGCAGATTGAAGCTTCAGGGATTCGTCAAAATTCAGTTTTGCAGTTCTTCTCTGTCTTTCCTACCTGAGATGTATTCTTTGTTTGTCTTCGATTCTTCTGTATTGAATATGAGCAGCTAAACTTGTAGAGCTTAGATTAGATGAACCCTAAGTGACGCAGGGCTTTAAAGCTGTCATGGATCGGCGGTGATTAGATTCGAAATTCATTCAGTTTCTCCTTCATTCAGATTCTTGTTAAGCTAAGGATAGAAGCGAACGCTCGCCTTACTTTAAAACACCAAATCGAACAATTAACCTATTCATTGGAGTGTGCCTTTCGTAGGAACCACTTAGGGTTAATCCACTGCAAGAGTAACTCATAAATCGTTAGTAATTGCACCAGTTAATTAAGCCGTTGCGAGAGGCGACCGTACCCGGGCGACTAATTAATCCTTGTAGCTAGATCGGATAGAGCGAACGTTCGCCAGTCTAAAACCTAAGGGTCAGGAGTTATGGTGGTGTCTGTGAACTGAATGAATTGGAATCAAAAATCGCTGGTCTATTGGCTGCTGTTGCTCTGGTGATCTAAGGGGGATTCGAAGTCTAAGCTTGCCTGTCGTCTGTCAAAGTCAATCAATCAATCAATTATTTCTGCATTTAATTTTCATTCATTTCACCTTGCATATTAGTTTAGAAGTCATGGAACCCACACCACGCACTACGTGTTCAACCTTGAGTAAAAATTGCCAACGTATTTGAGTAAGCAAGTAGAAGAGGCCCGTGGAATACGATCTACCCTAGCTTCTAGCTTGGTAGTATTTGGTCACTGTTTTACAGTTCATCACCAGCCCCGACCTCTACCCAGCATTGGCACCCAGGCCAGCCCCGGTACCCTTCAGACCAGCCCCAGTGCGTCCTGAGACCACTTCGGCCGCCAAATTGGCCTCGGTAACCCCCTGCCCAGACCCGATACGCCCCAACCCCGGCCCCGCCCCAGCGCGACAAATGGACTTTGGATTTCAATGGGAGGCTGTCTCCCATCGAATTCTAAGGGCTACCGCGATCGAGGAGGAAGAAAATATGGAGATGGATGAAGAAACAGCTGCCCAGATCAAAGGAGAAGGAGAATCCGGGTTGAGAATTAATAAAATATTCACTCCGGACACCTCACCGAGCCTAGATATCCTTGTGGATAGTTTTTCTGAAAGGGAAGACATGGACACCGATGGCCAAAGCTCCAAAGGACCAGAACCTTGGTCTGTCACCGATTCAAGTGACACTCCGGGTCCAGAAGATGATGCTGAGTCTCCTCCAGACATGACCACCCAAGTCACCGAAGTGTGGAGAGGATTGTTGAGTGCACAAAGAGAGCCCAAGATGGATTCGAGGGCATATCCAAGGCAAGAAGAGGGGGATGATGTGATCATCCACGGCTGCCCAAAGTACTACAGCTATTCCTACACCCCACTAGGGTCCCCGGTCAAAGGCAGAACTCTAGGGTCCTACAAGAAGCGTGTAGGGCCAAGGAAAGCTTTCCAATGATATGATCCAACAATGCTGCCCTGATGCCACTAGTACTCCTACACTCACCAGGGTCACTGATGACACTCGATTTGACGTGATTATCAGCCTTATTTAAGCGGCATTTCATTGCTTAAGACATGTTTTTTAGGGTTAGAATAGCGAATATTCAATCAATTGCCTATCTCGTGCCATTTGTTTACCTTGGCCCGTTTTGGGTCTATTTGATGGTTTTCTAGTGTTTTTATGTTAGCACAGGTTTTTGCCGTCAAATAAAGTAGCAAGGACGTGTCCAGGGCGTTGGTTGTTTTGTTGACTTTCTCTTGCATGGTTGTTTTGTTCTTGATTGTTTATGTTTCTTGTCTGGTTGGTCGCCTAGATTAGGTTTTTGCAAGCTAGGGTTAGTCGCCAGACATCTCCCTGCCTTGGCGCATAAACTTGTCTTTCATGATCACCTAGTTTAGATTCTTGTTAAGTGGAGGATAGAAGCGAACGCTCGGCTCTCTTTAAAACATCAATTCAACCAGTTAACCTAATAATTGGAGTGTGTCTTTCGTAGGAACCAGTTAGGGTTAATCCGCTTCAAGAGTAACTCATAAATCATTAGTAATTGCACCAGTTAAGTTAAGTCGTTGCGAGAGGTGACGGTACCCGGGCGACTAATTAATCTTGGTAGTTAGAATGGATAGAGCGAACGTTCACCGGTCTTAAACCTAAGGGTCAGGAGTTATGGTGGTGTATAGAAATTGATTGAACAAGAATTAAAATCCGCTGATCTGTTGATTGCTGTTGCCTTGGTGATCTAAGGGGAATTCGAAATCTAAGCTTGTCTGTCGTCTGTCTAAACCAGCAATTCATTATGTCTTTTAATTTCATTTTAATTTTCTTGCATCTTAGTCTAGAAGTTGTGGAACTCACACCACGCACAACTTGTTCAAACCTGAATAATTTGCCAGCTTCTTTGAGTAGTCAATTAGAAGAGACCTCGAGTAGAATACGATCTAGTCTACCTTGGTAGATTAGTTATTTGATACCGCTAAAACTGCGAGCATCAAATTGGCGCCGTTGCCGGGGACTCTTCTATATTGTTTGAAAGAAGAGTTGGCATTTTATTCTTCTAATTTCCATCTTTCATTTCCCATCACACTTCGATTTTACACCGGTTATGCTTATTTTTTGTCCCTTGCAGATCATAGCAGGTACAGAATCGAATCACTTCCATTCCATCTTCCCTACCGCAATGGCTGCTCAAAAGAGTCTTGCGGATTACAATAAGCCAAGTGCTGCTAGCATTCGGTCTCCTATATTCGTGCCGCACAATGAAGACGGTCCTGCCTATGAGATCAATACCGCCTTCTTGGAAATGATCTCTAGGGATCTACAGTTTGAAGGGAAGCCTCACGATAATCCATGCACACACTTGGCGGATTTCCTTGCTTTTTGTGAGACCTTTAAGAGTCGAGCCTCGATAAGGATACCTTGTGCTTGCGAGTCTTCCCATTCTCACTTCGAGGCGCCGCAAAGAGATGGCTCCTTAGCAAGCCACCCGGTCACTACACCAACTGGGAGGATCTTGCTCAAGAATTCATAGAGGAATACTTCCCCCCTTCCAAAACAAATGCTTACAGGAACAGCATCTCAAGGTTCAGACAGAAAGAAGGAATGAGCTTATACGACTCTTGGAATGAATTCTAGGAACTCCTCCACAGCTGCCCTCATCATGGCTTCACTCAGAGGCAGCTAGCTGAGATATTTCTTGGGGTATGAACAAAAGTCATCTGAATGGGTTAACTCCTTAGCTGATGGAGATTACATCGCACTCGCATCGGAAGCTGCTCTTCTTCACTTTGAAACTGCGCATCTAAGTCGAGAAGCTGGGAGAGACAGTTTGGAGCAACTAAGAGCCGACCAAGCCGTGAAGATCAGATCAAGATTGAAGTGCAGAAAGAAATGAAGAAGATTTTCGGTAACTGGTCTTCAGAGGAAGTGAACTTTATTGATCAAGGCTTCACCAACAATCAAAAGGCTACCCCGACTATCGTCAGTTCAGACAACCTCCTCAACAACAAGGAAGCTTCCAAGAGCGTCCTCCTTACAACTTTGGATTTAACCAGAGTCAGAATCAGTACTTGAGCGATAGTTATCAAGATCAACCTCAGGGATCTACATCAAGAAACACAAGGGATATCGAGGTAGACAAGAAGCTCGACCTGATCATGGAAAGGCTCGATAAATATGAGGAGAAATTCAAGCTTCAAGCCATCTTAAATCAAGAACATGAAGCTCGAGGTCAACGAATGAAGAGCATGATAAATAACATGGTTGGCTTGATAACTAGTAGCCCCCTCCTTAATCAATCCTCGGTTCAAGTCAACTCTACCATTAGGAAGGAGCACGTCAAGGCTATCTCCACAAGAAGCGACAAGCAATCAGCTGATCCTGCAGCTCCTGAACCGGCCATAATTCCTGATGCTATAGCCATTGACAAGCCAGAGATCGAGGGGGAGGATAGAGAAAAAGAAGAGGAGGTGACTGCCCCGCCTTCCCTAACAAAGACAGCACCTGCGCCACCTCTCCCTCCATATCAACCTCGGATTCCGTTTCCTAAGGCCACACAATGAAAGGAGAAAGATCATGATACTCGGTACAGAAAGTGGCATGGATACTTGAAGAACACGAATATGAATACACCAGTTGCTGATGCTAACCAGGTGATACGGAGGCTGACAAAATCGCAAAGGATCCTGCGAAGAACAAGAAGAAGGAAGAGTTGTCTCCCGTCTCCCTCGAGGAAAATTGCTCCGCTATCCAGGGCCAGGAGACACCCATACCTCCCCCAGCTAAGTGTTGCAAAGAGGGATTGGTGATGCACCAAAAAGTGCTGGTTTCGGGCCCTAATGTGCGCTGGCGCACATTTGGAAGTGCCAGGCGCACTTTTCAATTTTTTCAGCAAACTCTCGGCAGAATATTCGAAATGTGCGCCTTTTGGGGGTCAATGTGCGTTAGCGCACATTTTGACATATCAGGCGCACATTTCGTGCATATAAGACGGATTTGCACGGAAATTCACAACTTCTCTCCCTTTCTCTCTCCCCGAAAAAGCCATTGACGAACCAACTTCAAGCAATCTTCAAAGGGTGTTTCCGGGAGCTGTAGAGGTCGGAATTGAGTTCCGTTTGTTGCTATGGATTCGTAGCGACGAGGAGAAGAGATCGCTAACCTCAATTTTGGGTTTCTGGGTGTAGTTCGTGAGCAGTAAGGAAGGTAGAGCTACGAGTTTGGTGGTTGGGAATCGAGTTTCTGGGGAACTAGGAGACGATTAGAGCCTCGTCTTCTATTCCAGGTGAGGGCTTAGCGTTGTGTAAGTAGTTTGGACAGCGTGAGGAGTTTCAATTGGACTTAGAACAAAACCTAGGTTATGCATGGAAATGATGAGCGTAAAAGGGGATAAACTGTTCTGTGAACGTGCTTGATTGCTATTGATGATTGCCATGATTGATTGTTGTTGTTGATTGATATGATTTGGGGTTGGGTGTGAACTGAAGTGAATTAAGTAATGGATTGACTTAGAAATGAGAGTTAGGATGGTGGGGATATTGAGTACGGGTGCTATGATATTATGAATTGTAGGTTGTGGATGCAGGAGAGTTGCCCTGCCAATGTGGGGTCGCTCTGATAAGAGGAACGGGTGGGTGACCCCTAGACTCATGACATGGCCTCCCCTGTACTTGCAGGTGGGGGTGGCCGGTGAGCTAGCCGGTTACCTTTATTGTTTGTGGTTGAGATGTGACAGGGGCGTGGATTGGATGGAATACGTGTACGTGGTGAACGGTGTTATATTGTAGATGGTGTGAATTGGGTTGTGGTTGTGGATGAATTGTGATGGGTTGGAAGTTCTATGCTAAAACTTGTATGTGAAAGTAGAACCTGAAGGAGCCCACACTGCCCCACCCGAAATACCGATGGTTTGAGTCTGATTCACTGGGGTGAATCCCTTGGTTGGGTATCAAGGATGGTTGTCGTTCTCCTTAGTGGAAGGATCCCTTGAGGATGCGTCGGATGTCGTTCTCCTTCGTGGAAGGATCCCTAGTGGATGCGTCTGGATGTGTGATGGCCGGCGGTGGTGGTGTGGATAACTCCTTGGCGCCTAATAACTCACCTAGATAATATGAATGTGAATATTTGAGTGCTTGTGGGTTGTGGTTGTGACTTGGTTGATGGTTGTGTTGTGATGATGTTGCGTGTGCCGTGAATCGGTGTATTGGTTCGGTGTTATTCTAACGCTATGAATCGTGCTTGAGAACATGAACTGACCAACGTGATCACCTAGACTGTTTTTAGGGAATTAAAATATGGAAAGGGGGGTTGGGTTGGTTCCATTGCTGAATGTCTTGTGCGGAGTTGGGACCGCTCCATAGAATAGGACAACGTGTAGGTAGGCCCAGTGGGTTCACTCAATTTCAATAGGAAATTGATCCCTTTCTCCCTTTCAGGATCTCGTGCTAGAGAGAGTGGTGTGGCGTCTGAGTTGAGGGTGGATTCCGAGAAGTGCTGGGCTGAAGCTATGAGGTGAAGACTGGTGCCTACTTGGAGTTGATCTATTTTCATATTTCAGTTGACTTGGGACCTTTTGGGGGTTTTTCACTTGGATTTATGTATCTTTCGGGTTATGTTGGATTTTATGGGTTTTATGATGAGTTTGGAGTTGTAAACAGTTTATGTTTTTCCTGGTTTATGGAGGCCTCTCACTTAAACTCTTATTTTAAGCTTGGATTTGGTTGTTATCACTGTCGTTTTTCACTGGGTAATACTCGATACCGGTTCAACCCCGGGTTTCACCGAGTTGATTCGGGACGGGTGTTACAAATGGTATCAGAGCCTGGTTGTCGCTGCTGTACCGGTTGAATATCTTCTCTCTTTGGGGAGTAATTAACCTCGTTGGAGGGAGGATGAGACATCGGTATGGGACCGACATTCCAAGGGTTTTTGTCAAACTGTTTTAAATGGGTGGGATGTTTTGAAATCAAGTGATGAATTGAGTTGTCTGAAGTTTCTTGAGCGGTCAACTGAAATGTTTAATGTCCTCCTGTAGTGAATCCAGTCAAGCAATGGGGAGTAGGTCCCACCGGGAACTCGGGTTTTGGAGGAGGAGCTCCTAGGTTCCAACCGAGTCTGTTGAAGGGATGGAACTTTGGGGAGTTTAGCGGTGAGGTAGCTGATCCTGAGGTGGCGGAGCAGTGGCTTCAGGAATGTGAGTACAAGTTCCTACAGATGGGACTTGATGAGGAGCTTAAGGTGCAAGCAATGGCTTTCCTGTTTAAGGGTCATGCTTTGAATTGGTGGAAGTCGATGCCGCAGAGTCGAGTGGTTCCGCCAGAGATGGAGTTGGATGAGTTTGTGGAGGTGTTTCGTGATCAGTTTTGCCCGGACCTCTGGCGTGAGGAGAAAGCCAAGGAGTTCATGAGTTTGGAGCAAGGGGAGAAGTCCGTTCTGGCATATTACATAGAGTTCACTTCTCTCTCTAAGTGGTATGATGAGCGGGCCAACCGGGAGAGGAAGCTCATTACCAAGTTCAAGAATGGGTTGAGAGTGGAGATTCAGGAGGGAGTCACCACCGCTGATATGGGGAGCCTTGTGTCAGTTAAGGCAGCGGCTTTGGAAAGGGAAAGGCTGGAGAACAAGAAGAAGGAGGAGAAGAAGCGGAAGGCGACGACTCAGCCTTCTCCCTCGGTCACTCATAGCCACCCGGCTAAGAGGGCCCAAACATCTTACTCCGATTTTTGAGGTGCGCAGTCTGCTCCGCAGAGGGGTGTGATGGTTTGTTATACCTGTGGCCTCCCCGGTCATAGGAGTGCTACCTGCCGTTAGGGCGGGACCCGGCGAGTAGAAAGTGGGAGCATCGAGAGGGTTGCCGATGTGTGGTATCTGCAAAAAGCCACATTTTGGGGAATGTCATTTACTGAGACCACTCGGTGACCTGCTACACTTGTGGACAGCTGGGTCATAGGAGTAACATTGTCCGAGGAGGAGTGCTGCACCAGCACAGTCTGTGGGATCGGTGCAGGGGGCCTAGGGCTCCATCTAGGGGCTATGGAGGCAGAGTTTGGAGGCATATGGGCGAGGGGCTGCGAGTGCTGGTCGAGGAACGGGAGCTAATGCCACACCTGTTGGAGCTGGAGGGGAGCAAGGAGGCTTTATGCTCTTACCAAGGGTGCGGCAGAGAATGCGAACGACGTGTGACCGGTATGATCTCCATCTTAGATCTTTCCGTTTACGCTTTGTTTGATTCGGGGTCAACCCTTCCTTTGTATCTGAGAAATGTATGAGTAGTTTGGGTGTTGTAGCTAGTATTTGGGTGTTAGTTGGGGCGTCAGAACTCCTTTGGGGACTTCTGTTCGGGTGGATAAGTCTGTAGAGGGGTGTAAGGTGTTCGTGGGGGGTGTAGAGTTTTGGGCTGATCTGGGTGGTGCTTCCTTTCAATGAATTCGACGTTATTCTCGGCATGGATTGGTTGGCTAGGCATGGGGCCTTGCTTGATTGCCAGAAGAAGGGGGTGTTTGCTTCAGGTGGGAGGTGTCGGCCAAGTGGTGTTAAAGGGGGTTTTTAGGAAGAGGGGAGTCCGCACCTATGGGAGTAATTTCAGCAATGCAAGCTTTTTCTCTGATTCAAGAGGGTGTGAGGCTTTGTTGGTGCAAGTGTCAGTTGAACGGAATGGGGAGTTGGAGAAGGTGCCTGTAGCTTGGGAGTTCGCGGATGTGTTTCGAGGAATTACCTGGGCACCGATCGAGCGTGAGGTGGAGTTCAATATAGAGTTGGCCCCTGGAACTGCTCCAATCTCTATTCCACCTTATCGCATGGCACGGCGGAGTTAAAGGAGTTGAAGGAGCAGTTGCAGGAGCTCTTGGATAAGGGGTTCATCCGCCCAAGTGTATCACCGTGGGGGGCACCGGTGTTGTTTGTGAAGAAAAGGATGGGTCGATGCGGATGTGTATTGACTATAGGCGGTTGAACAAGCGACGATCAAGAATCCTACCCACTTCCAAGGATAGACGATCTCTTCGATCAATTGCAAGGGGCTGAAGTGTTTCTCGAAGATAGACTTGAGGTCGGGTTATCACCAGTTTAAAGGGTGGAGGAAGGATCGGTGCCAAATGACAGCCTTTAGGACCCGCTATGGACACTATGATTTTCTGGTAATGCCGTTTGGCCTCACCAATGCTCCCCGCCGCGTTCATGGCTCTCATGAACAAGGTCTTCCACGAATATTTGGATAAGTTCGTGATAGTGTTCATCGATGATATCCTCATTTATTCTAAGACTAGGGAGGAGATGAGGAGGCACTTGAGGATTGTCTTTCATAATTGAGGGAGCAGCAACTTTTGCCAATTTTTTCGAAGTGGGCCTTTGGTTGGAGGAAGTTTGTTCCTCGGGATGGGGTTTCTAAGAGAGGCGTGGAGGTTGACCCAAAGAAGATTGAAGCGGTGGTTAATTTGGGTCTCCACATAAAGATGTGTCGCAACTGAGGACTTCTTGGGGTTAGCTGGTTACTACCGAAGGTTTTAGAGGGATTCTCTACCCAAAAGCGTCTCCTTTTCATAATTGTTGAGGAAGGAGTTCGAAGTATGAGTGGAGCGAGGAATGTCAGAGGAGCTTTGAGGGTTGAAAAAGAGGTTGACTCAGCTCTGGTGTTTTACTTTGCCAGTAGAAGGTGGAGAAGTATGTGTGTTTAGTGATGCGTCTTTGCGAGATTGGGCTGTGTGTTGATGCAGAATGGGAAGGTTGTCGCTTATGCCTCCCGACAACTTAGGGTGCATGAGGTGAACTACCCAACCCACGATTGGAGTTAGCTGCAGTGGTGTTCGCCTTGAAGTTGTAGAGGCATTATTTGTATGGCGAGACGTTTAAGATCATGACCGATCACAAGAGTCTTAAGCACCTTATTGGATCAAAAGGAGCTGAACTACCCAACCCCGATTTGGAGTTAGCTGCAGTGGTGTTCGCCTTGAAGTTGTGGAGGCATTATTTGTATGGCGAGACGTTTAAGATCATGACCGATCACAAGGTCTTAAGCACCTTATGGATCAAAAGGAGCTGAATGGTAGCAAGGCGTTGGGTGAGCTCTTGAAGGATTATGGGCTGTACCATTGACTACCATCCTGGGAAAGCTAATGTGGTTGCGGGTGCTTTAAGTCGAAAGGAGTTGGTGGATCTTAGAGCTTTAAGGGGAAGATGCAGTTAGATATGTGGGAAGTTTGCTTGCCAAGCTCAAAATTAGGGCTATGCTGAATGATAGGATTGGTGAGGAGCAGCTCAAGGATGCTACTCTGGTGGCATCCGAGGGGAGGTTGAGAAGGGGGTTTTGGGTAATGGATTTGAGGTAGTTGGCGGATTGTTGAAATGCAAGGGTCGAGTGTGCGTACCAAAGTGGAGGAATTGAGGGGAGGGGATTTTTGGGGGAGGCTCATTCCTCATGTATGCTATGCATCCCGGGGATGACAAAGATGTACAATGACCTGAAATTAATTTTTTGGTGGCCAGGAATGAAGAAGGATGTGGCACGTTATGTGGCGACTTGTTTTGGTTTGTCAGAAGGCTAAGGCGGAACATAGAGCTCCGGGTGGTACTTCATCCCTACCAATTCCGGAGTGGAAGTTTTTCGGACATCACCATGGACTTTGTATCGGGTTTTCCGCCGACTAGAGAGGGGAAAGATGCCGTGTGGGTAATAGTCGATCGCTTGACGAAAGTTGCTCATTTCATACCCATTCGGTTTAAGCCTAGTGTGGAGGTGTTAGCAAAGTTGTACATAGAAGAGGTGGTAAGGTTGCATGGGGTTCCTCAATCCATCGTCTCTGACCGGATCCGAGTTTCACGTCCCATTTTGGGAGGGGCTGCATACAGCATTGGGAACTAAGCTCAAGTTTTCGACGGCGTACCATCCTCAGACGGATGGGCAATCGGAGAGAACGATCCTTACTTTGGAGAGTTGTTGAGAAGCTGTGCTATGGAGTTTCAAACCCCTTGGACTGAATTGCTACCTTTGATTGAGTTCGCCTATAATAACTCGTATCATAGTAGTTTGAAGTCCGCTCCTTTTGAGGCCTTGTATGGAGGAAGTGTAGGACGCCTTTGTGTTGGGATGAGGAAGGTGCGGGGTGTTGTCGGGTCCTCAAGTGGTGCAAGAGACGGCTGATCGGGTTAAGGTTATCAAGGAGAGGTTGAGAGAGGCTCAAGATAGGCAAAAAGCGTATGCCGACGGTCGCGCTAGAGAGCTGAGTTTCAATGTTGGGGAGAAGTATTTTTGAAGGTGTCGCCGTGGAAAGGGCTGATGCGTTTCGGTAGAAAAGGGAAGTTGGCGCCTCGGTACATCGGTCCTTATGAGATCCTCGCTAAGTCGGGTCCGGTGGCTTATGTGTTGGCTTTGCCGAGGGAGTTGGAAAGGATACACAATGTGTTCCATGTGAGCGTGCTTAGGCGGTATCATGGGGACCCTTCTCATATAATTCAGCCGGAGGAGGTGGAGATTGAGCACGACTTGACTTATGAGGAGAAGCCAGTCGCGATCGTGGATAGGTAAGTCCGAGTCTTGAGGAATAAGCAGATTCCGCAGCTCAAGGTGGTATGGAGGAACCATGAGAGCGAGTCGGCTACCTGGGAGACTGAGGAGAGTATGAGGCGGCGGTACCCGGAGTTGGTGGAAGTGTATGATTCAGGTATTAATTTCCCTTGATGTATGCTTTTGTGTTTACTTGATGTGGTGTTGGTTCCACGAAGGTCTAGGGTGTGCTCGGTGAAAGTAGAGTGTTGGAGTGGGTGTAGGGCTGATGAGTAGTTAAAGGAAGGCTGATAGTTCGTCGTTATGAATTTCGGAAGTCAGTAGGATACCTGGATTGCTGCGATATTAGCTGTGTGTTCGGTATCATATTGCTAGGATGAGTTAGGGATGATTTCGGGGACGAAATCCTTGAAGTTGTGGAGACTTGTAACATCCCCGCTCAACCAAACGGTTTGGAACTCAAGATCGGTGGGCTAGGGTACTGGAATCAGTGCTCTTAAGCTCCCCTTGAGTTTTGGGTCATTCGGGTTTAAGTTGGGTCGAAGTTGCAAAGAGGGGATTGGTGATGCACCAAAAAGTGCTGGTTTCGGGCCCTAATGTGCGCTGGCGCACATTTGGAAGTGTCAGGCGCACTTTTCAATTTTTTCAGCAAACTCTCGGCAGAATATTCGAAATGTGCGCCTTTTGGGGGTCAATGTGCGCTAGCGCACATTTTGACATATCAGGCGCACATTTCGTGCATATAAGGACGGATTTGCACGGAAATTCACAACTTCTCTCCCCTTTCTCTCTCCCCGAAAAAGCCATTGACGAACCAACTTCAAGCAATCTTCAAAGGGTGTTTCCGGGAGCTGTAGAGGTCGGAATTGAGTTCCGTTTGTTGCTATGGATTCGTAGCGACGAGGAAAAAGAGATCGCTACCTCAATTTTGGGTTTCTGGGTGTAGTTCGTGAGCAGTAAGGAAGGGTAGAGCTACGAGTTTGGTGGTTGGGAATCGAGTTTCTGGGGAACTAGGAGACGATTAGAGCCTCGTCTTCTATTCCAGGTGAGGGCTTAGCGTTGTGTAAGTAGTTTGGACAGCGTGAGGAGTTTCAATTGGACTTAGAACAAAACCTAGGTTATGCATGGAAATGATGAGCGTAAAAGGGGATAAAAATGTTCTGTGAACGTGCTTGATTGCTATTGATGATTGCCATGATTGATTGTTGTTGTTGATTGATATGATTTGGGGTTGGGTGTGAACTGAAGTGAATTAAGTAATGGATTGACTTAGAAATGAGAGTTAGGATGGTGGGGATATGAGTACGGGTGCTATGATATTATGAATTGTAGGTTGTGGATGCAGGAGAGTTGCCCTGCCAATGTGGGGTCGCTCTGAATAAGAGGAACAGGTGGGTGACCCCTAGACTCATGACATGGCCTCCCCTGTACTTGCAGGTGGGGGTGGCCGGTGAGCTAGCCGGTTACCTTTATTGTTTGTGGTTGAGATGTGACAGGGGCGTGGATTGGATGGAATACGTGTACGTGGTGAACGGTGTTATATTGTAGATGGTGTGAATTGGGTTGTGGTTGTGGATGAATTGTGATGGGTTGGAAGTTCTATGCTAAAACTTGTATGTGAAAGTAGAACCTGAAGGAGCCCACACTGCCCCACCCGAAATACCGATGGTTTGAGTCTGATTCACTGGGGTGAATCCCTTGGTTGGGTATCAAGGATGGTTGTCGTTCTCCTTAGTGGAAGGATCCCTTGAGGATGCGTCGGATGTCGTTCTCCTTCGTGGAAGGATCCCTAGTGGATGCGTCTGGATGTGTGATGGCCGGCGGTGGTGGTGTGGATAACTCCTTGGCGCCTAATAACTCACCTAGATAATATGAATGTGAATATTTGAGTGCTTGTGGTTGTGGTTGTGACTTGGTTGATGGTTGTGTTGTGATGATGTTGCGTGTGCCGTGAATCGGTGTATTGGTTCGGTGTTATTCTAACGCTATGAATCGTGCTTGAGAACATGAACTGACCAACGTGATCACCTAGACTGTTTTTAGGGAATTAAAATATGGAAAGGGGGTTGGGTTGGTTCCATTGCTGAATGTCTTGTGCGGAGTTGGGACCGCTCCATAGAATAGGACAACGTGTAGGTAGGCCCAGTGGGTTCACTCAATTTCAATAGGAAATTGATCCCTTTCTCCCTTTCAGGATCTCGTGGCTAGAGAGAGTGGTGTGGCGTCTGAGTTGAGGGTGGATTCCGAGAAGTGCTGGGCTGAAGCTATGAGGTGAAGACTGGTGCCTACTTGGAGTTGATCTATTTTCATATTTCAGTTGACTTGGGACCTTTTGGGGGTTTTTCACTTGGATTTATGTATCTTTCGGGTTATGTTGGATTTTATGGGTTTTATGATGGATTTGGAGTTGTAAACAGTTTATGTTTTCCTGGTTTATGGAGGCCTCTCACTTAAACTCTTATTTTAAGCTTGGATTTGGTTGTTATCACTGTCGTTTTTCACTGGGTAATACTCGATACCGGTTCAACCCCGGGTTTCACCGAGTTGATTCGGGACGGGTGTTACACCGGGTTTTTTACTTTGCCTTGCATTATTAATGATGTGAAGATTGATCGTAGTGTAATTGATCTAGGTGCTTCTATTAATGTTATGCCTACTTGCCTGTTTGAGAAATTGAACTTAGGAGAGTTGAAACCAATTAGCATGCATTTAGTGTTTGCCGACAGATCTGTTAAACTACCTAGGGGAATAATAGAAAACGTGGCTGTCAGTTGTGGTCCTTTTACTATTTGACTGACTTTGTTGTTATGGATACTCGAGAGGAAGATGTCACTCTTCTCCTAGGCCGACCGTTCATGGCAACAGCCGGCATACCATTAATGTCCTGAATGGCTCGTTGACATTAAGGGTCGGCAAGGATACCATGACATTCCGCCCCAAGGACGGTATGCAAGTCCCAGTCAAAGAAGAGATGCATTGTTTATCTGTTGAAGCTGTGGAGTTGGCTTCGGTCAACTCGTTACTAATGAAAAATCTAGAGTTTCTGCAGAAATCTTCTTGCCAGGAGTTGGACAGGTCCCTAACCTGAAGAATGAGCTGCCGGCACAAGAGCCAAGAAAGAAGGAAGATCCGACGGCGTCCCCTCATGAATTGCCAAACATTAAAGATCCTGCGAGATAAAGAAGGAGAATAAAGAAAGACGAATGCGGTTTGGAAGCCGATTGCTCAGCCCGCGTCTACCGAGCCACCAGGGAAGAATGATCCTCTGAAGGACACTTCTTCGGAAGAACTGTTCAGGCCTTATAAAAATTCTGGTCACCTTCCCGATGGACGAATCAAGCTAATTCACGCACACGGGAAGAAGTTCACACTTGCCGGAGAATCCCCAAAGCCATATTCCATGAACTCCGACTCGGGCCTAAGAGAAATCCTAAGTTGGGATGTCTCCTAATACCGTCCAGGTATCGTCCAGCTCAAGGACATTAATAAAAGAGCGCTTCGTGGGAGGCAACCCACGGCTGGAGTTAGTTTTTTTTCATTTGTGTCAACCTTAGTGTTTTAGAGTCGGTTCAGGGGAGCCAAAAGTATCAGTTTGTTTGTTTTCTTATTTTTCGTGTGTAGTCTGTGTGTCATAGTGTCAATTGCAAGTCGTTTGAGGTTGTTCCGATTTTTTTGGATTTAACTGTAATTTTCTAAGTTTGCCGGGATTGCGAAAATATTTTCAATCGTACAGGTCAAAATTTTCGGCAAAAATAACCCATGTTTTCGGCGAAAATGCCCTTTGAAATCCCACTGAGTTTTCCAGACGTCTCTGTTTCATATTTTTGGCGAAAATTATTGATGTTTTCAGCGAAAATTATTTTGAAAACCGGCAGTACTTTTTAACTAAGATTTTCGGCGAAAACTTGCACTTATTTTCGCCAAAAATTCCTTTGAAAATCAACCAAATTTTCGTGTTAAAATCCGGATTCAATCTCTCTCTCCTCTCTTCTTCATTTTTAAACCATTTGATTGTGTGTTGCTATGCTTAAAGATAAATTCTTTGCGGTGTTGACTTTTGTGAAGTGTCGGTTTGACCATGAATTTCCTATGCTTGTTTGGCTGCCATAAGTGTTCTTTCACGTTCATATATCCGTGCTTGCCATCTGAATTTATATTATACCGTCGTTTCCCGCTTTGAGATAGTCTTGCCAAGATTAGGGTTCAATGTGCTCTGATGTTAACTTTTATTGTTTATGAAACGTTTCCGGCTAGACACATGCATACTTTGTGATTTATTGTGATTACCGGTTACTTACTTTGCTTACCCCCACTCGGTTTTTCTCATTTCTTTGTGAAATTGAGTTTTTCGACTAAGTTGTGGGGTGGGTTATTAGTTAACTAATCTGGTCGTTTCTGGTCTTAGGAATGTCACTCATGAGCGCAGGACCAAGGCGCGACTTGACACCGGCTCTAGCTCCCGCTCCCGTCACACCCGCCGTCCAGAGCACTCCACCGGCTTTCCATGGCCGTGTCGGGTACCAGCAGCACATGCTCCGCACTGACGAGAGGAACTCGAGTAGCTACTCCGCTTCCGCTCCGGGCTATCCGTGCTCATACCCTGCACCAACCATCTCATTCCAGGTTCTTCGTATATCTCTACTCTAGTTTAGTCCTGTGAGGACACAGACGGTTTAAGTGTGGGGAAGGATGCTAGAGAACCTTGCAATGAACTTGATTGCCCTTAATTGTGTGTTGTGTGTTTCTCGGTGCCTTTCCAGTTTCTCTAGCATTAGAATTGTTGGGTTCTTGATTTTTGATGTTAAGTTGTTGTTCAATCTGTCATAATGATGCTTAGACTGCTTAACCTAGGACCTGAAAACCAACGTGTATACTTTAATGCTAAATTGCCTGGTCAGAACAGATTTTTAAAAAATCACACTTGTAGTTTGTAGCCTTGATTGCATGAAAATGACCGAATCCGACTAGCAAACCAAATGTGAGCTTTTGATCCATTGCACGTAACTTGCAATTTCAATTCTTTTTAAGTGGTTTTCTGTTTGCTTGAATGAGTTAGAATTTGCATGAGACCTACTCGAGACCACACGATGACACGAGTTCTAGAATGATAGGGGCACCTAGATTCAGCTACTAAGCCAGATAGCCTACCTAACGTTAAATCCTCTAGGTTTAAACCCTTGAGCTTGGCCTGTTCTTTCGGTTCGATATACATTACAGCCATTTCCCATTCTTTCATCCCCCGTTGATCCCCTGTGGTTGTAGTTCTAGATTGACCTACCGGAAGTCGGTTTGTGGTAACCTGCCTATAGCCATTAAACAGGTGGTCTTAGCTATTATGTCCAAACGTGTAAACCCCTCTAGCAACTAAAAGATAGAATCGGCACAAAGAAAAAAAATGAAATGAATGAATGAAAGAAAAGAGTGAAAAAGTCGAAAAAGCGAAAAAAAGAGAAAAGTTTAAAGTTTTTAGTTCAATAAAACGTTCTTCTCCCTACAAATGGAAGAACGAAGTCAAAAGATAAGTTGAAAAGAAAAGAAGAAAATTGTGTAAAGAGAAATAATAAAGTGCTAGGTTGCTTGAGGGTATCATAGGACGAGCGTTCACTATTCCACCCGTGTCTGGTTAGACGGTGGGAAGCCATAGATTAGATTCGATGGAAGTTAGTCGAAAGCTACACCGCACAAAGCCATCATCATACATTCCCATCATCCATCTCATTATAAACCCTTGTAGTGTAGAATTCATTACGGTCCTAGCAGGGAAGTCCTTCTTGACTAGATACTCGTGTTGTCAGAGTGGTGGAGATGTGGTCGAAATGCAAACTTATGACAGAATTCAGTAACAAAAACGATTGAGAGCAGAAACACGTCCTTAAACACAGAGAGTGAGAGTCCCCCATTTTACTAAATATTTCCTGTGTGAGGAGTCTGGTCGGTCAGGTCAAATTCGTGCATAATTGGTTACGATTACTTGTTGTGTGCAGTTTACTAGTGAGACCAGGTTGTTTGGCTGATCTGTATGCATGTCAAGTTTCTTGTTCTAGGAATTAGCTGTCTAATAATTCATTGTGTTGATTGAACTCCAATTTAATCGATCTTATCAATTGTGAACATGAGCGTTTCTATTCAGTTTGCTTGAGGACAAGCAAAAGCTTAAGTGTGGGGTATTTTGATGACACTCGATTTGACGTGATTATCAGCCTTATTTAAGCGGCATTTCCTTGCTTAAGACATGGTTTTTTAGGGTAGAATAGCGAATATTCAATCAATTGCCCTATCTCGTGCCATTTGTGTTACCTTGGCCCGTTTCGGGTCTATTTGATGGTTTTCTAGTGTTTTTATGTTAGCACAGGTTTTTGCCGTCAAATAAAGTAGCCAAGGACGTGTCTAAGGCGTTGGAACCTCGAGGAATTGCACCGGAATTGATCAAAGGAGCCAATCAAGTCGAAACAATTCCTGCCCCGGTTTACAAAGGAATTTTCGCCGAAAATACACTAGGATTTTCGGCGAAAATATGTTCACAAATAACTTATGCCGACTGAAGGAAATTTTTGGCAAAAACCCTAAGTTTTCGACCGAAAACTATTGGACCAAAAATTACAGGAGAAAGCAGCCGGCGGACCATCCATTTACAAAGGAATTTTTGCCGAAAATTCCTTAATATTTTTGGCGAAAATATCAGAAGAAATCTGGCTGAATTAGGGTTAAGTATAAATACTTAACCGGCGGCCCAAATAAAAGATAGACCTCATAATTTCAATCATAATTTCTAGACCTAGAAGTCGATAGATAGAGTTTAGAGAGTTCGAAGAATCGTGGAGAGATCATGACGCCATCCCTTCACCTCGGAGACTCGAAGCTTGGATTGATGATTACCGGAGATTGAAGCTTCACGGATTCGTCAAATTAGGTTTTATAGTTCTTCTTTGTTCTTCCTACCTGAGATGTATTCCTTGTTTGTTTTCGATTCTCTTGTTTCTAATATGAGTAGCTAAACTCGTAGAGCTTAGATTAGATGAACCCTAAGTGACCCAGGGCTTTAAAGCGGTCAGGGATCGGCGGTAATTAGATTCAAAGTTCAATCAGTTTCTCTTGCATGGTTGTTTTCTTCTTGATTGTTTATGTTTCTTGTGTGGTTGGTCGCCTAGATTAGGTTTTTGCAAGCTAGGGTTAGTCGCCAGACATCTCCCTGCCTTGGCGCATAAACTTGTCTTTCATGATCACCTAGTTTAGATTTTGTTAAGTGGAGGATAGAAGCGAATGCTCGCCTCTCTTTAAAACATCAATTCAACCAGTTAACCTAATAATTGGAGTGTGCCTTTCGTAGGAACCAGTTAGGGTTAATCCGCTTCAAGAGTAACTCATAAATCATTAGTAATTGCACCAGTTAAGTTAAGTCGTTGCGAGAGGCGACCGTACCCGGGTGACTAATTAATCTTGGTAGTTAGAACGGATAGAGCGAACGTTCGCCGGTCTTAAACCTAAGGGTCAGGAGTTATGGTGGTGTATAGAAATTGATTGAACAAGAATTGAAATCCGCTGATATGTTGATTGTGTTGCCTTGGTGATCTAAGGGGAATTCGAAATCTAAGCTTGTCTGTCGTCTGTCTAAACCAGCAATTCATTCTGTCTTTTAATTTCATTTTAATTTTCTTGCATCTTAGTCTAGAAGTCGTGGAACTCACACCACGCACAACTTGTTCAAACCTGAATAATTTGCCAGCTTCTTTGAGTAGTCAATTAAAAGAGACCTCGAGTAGAATACGATCTAGTCTACCTTGGTAGATTAGTTATTTGATACCGCTAAAACTGCAGCATCAGTCACCTGGCTGAGACAGAACCCTAGGACCTCACAAAAAGCATATAGAGCCTAGGGCGGGCCATCTTCAAGCCCTAAAGCCAAGGTACGCCCTGAAATATCGACTAAGTCATTCCCTTGCAGGTAGAAAGGCTTCACGAGATGGAATGCTATTCCAGGCCATGCTGCTGGCCGAGGATATAAGCCCTAGCACTGGAGAAAAGCCTCAGTCTGCTCCTCGCCTGACCTCCAGGAGCTCTGAAGAAGAAGTCAGTCCCTCGAGTGACCCTCTGGAAGCATTTCTGGAGTATAGAAGGAAAAGAGCCCAAGAATACTTGGCCTGGAGAGGAGAGCTTCCAAGGATTGACCCTGATCCGAGCCATAAGAAGAATTGGAGTCCTTGGCCCCGAGGCATTACACTTAGACCGACCCAACCCCCGAAGAGCTACATCAGGAGATATTTAGAGGCCTACTTGAAGCTTAAAGAATAAGGCCCAAGCGGAAATGGAGAAGGCCCAAGGAGAGGCCAGCCCCGAACCCTAGACCGACAGTCGGGCCGATCCGAGGAATTCCATGAAGTCGGCCACGAAGACCGGGCCTCTTGGGCAAGAACCTTGCCCCTGGACCAGCCCGGCGCACCAGGCCCCACGACCGCCACCCGTTTCAGGCCCGGCGCCCACCCGGGCAAGCCCACCGGGCCGCCACCGCCGCCAACCAGCCCGAGCAGCTGAATTCGGCCAGATTAGGGTTTTTGACCTATTTTAGGTCTTTTATTCTGCTTTAAAGACTTCAACTATTATTTTATGTTTTATTCCTTTTCAGTAGGATTATTTAGGGTTTTAGGATTCTTTTTAGGAGTAGGACTCTTTATTTTATTCTTATTTAAGAAGTAGTGTTTAGGGAGGAGAGCTTGTTCCCTCACCTATATAAGGAGGCCGTCGGCCACCCTTGTACAACACAACTTTTATGAAATAAACAACCCCTTTGATAGAACTTTGTTCTTGAAACCCTTATTGTATCTGCATGTTGCGATACTGAAGGATCGACTTATCATCAAGAGCATCCATTTCTTGGCGTGGCGTCATCGACTTGATACTTCTGGTTCCTAACTGTTATATAGCTAGCGGGTCAAAATCCTCTCCATCCCCGGTTCCCAACGGTTTCTACCTCGTCGCACGATCATCAACTTGCGGTGTTCAAGGGTCATCTGCCCACGGTTGCAGCGGTTCACATCACCAACACATCAAGAAGCCAAGGTATGTGACCAAGTATAGACTCAGGCCCCCACCAGTAGCCAAGCAAGCTAGGATGAGAGTGACGCCACCCCATCCCATGTTGCTGGCCAAGGCACCCGATCCGAGCCCCGAGCCGGACCGAGGCCCGAGCCTCAGGGCCCTAAAAGGCCCTGGACCAATCCCCACGAGCCCTGGAGGAATTGACCACTCTTGGCATCCTCTAGAAGTATTCCTAGAGTACAGGAAGCAAAGGACCCAAGAGTACCTAACCAACAAGGGATGGCACATGAAGACAGACCACAAAACGAGCCCCGAGCCGGGCCAAATGCAAGCACTAGGCCCTATACCAATTGCCACGAGCCCTGGACCAACCTCAACCCTTAAAGATCCTCTGAGGACATTTCCGAACACTTGGCCGAAGTAGAATGCAAAAGGCCTGGCTAGAAATGAAGAAGGCCGAGACATGAGCCAGCCCCGGGCACTAGGCACGGAGCCAAGCGCTACAGAGGAGCAGTTAGGGCCGAGCCGCCAAACGGCTTGGGCCTTTTGGGAATTTCCGGTTGCTATGGATGGCTAGAGACCTCAAGAACACGGCCCAACAAACGGCGTTGCAAGTGGAGAAGGAATGAAGGAGGAGCCACGTAGGGAAGTGCTCATACACCATCCGGGTCCATGCATGTAATCCCACCGAGACAAGGATTCCCATCTGGACCAGGAGAACAGGCTGCCACGACCAGAAGATCTCGGACCTAAGTCCTTTTAGGACTAGGACACAAGAAGGGGGCCTAATCCGAGTCAGAATCCCTGCCCGCCGGCCCAAGACCTACCCGACCGCCACGGATGCTGCCCGAATTTAGGGTTTTGGCCGGTTTACCCAGTGTTTGCCTATTTAGGCTGTTTCTTGCTTTCCAAGACATTCTCTTCCTATTTTGAGTTTCCCTTTTTAGTTTTTCTTATTTAGTTAGCTTGTTTAGGTCATTTTAATGTTTCCTAGTTAGGATTAGATTATTTTATTCCTAGTTAGGAAATAGCTAAATAGGTGAGGAGAGCTTGTTCCCTCCCTATAAATAGAGGCTATCGGCCACCCTTGTTATTCAGACTTTAATCAATTAATAAACCCCCTTCATAACTTTGTTCTAAACCCCTTTGAGTATGTGCAAGAGCATGGCTTAAGGTTTGGTTTATCATCCCGAGCATACATCTCTTGGCGTGGCGCCCTTGACGTAATACTTTTGGTTCCTAGCTCAGTTGAAGCTAGTGGGTCGAAGTCCGATTCCATCCCTGGTTCCATAGGTTCTCTCGTTGCCTTTGAAGATCAGCTTGTGGTGGTTAGGGTCACGGAGCATTGTCGGCTGTGGTTCACATCAACCTATCCTCTCCATTCAAGCTACCAAAGTGCAACTTCCACCTATCAATTAAACTGAGTAGAGAGAAGTCAGCTACTAAGTTGAGCGACACTACAAGAATCTGTATGTTTAACATCGAAACCCTAACAACGTTTGTTTAACCGCTGTTAGATGTACCTTTCTAATAGCAGAAAAATTAAATTCAACAGTGAATATATAACTGCTGTTATCTAACAGCAAAAAATGAACTACTGTTAAGCTAATAGCGGATTTATCCGCTGTTAGGATAACTCGTGAAAATTCCAGCTCCCGCCAAAGCCCGCCACAGCAAAACGACACATCATTTGGGGTTTCTAACATCGGATTCATAACCGCTGTTAACCTAACAATGGATTTAGCCGTTGTTAAAATAAATCATGAAAAATCTAGTCCCAACATAACCCGCCACAACAAAATGACATATCATTTTGGGTTTTTAACAGCAGATCTTTTAACGGTGGTTAAAACCGCTGTTAGGTTAGATCTACATCTCTCCAGCTTGACGATTTCATTTCATTCATCCATTCTCGCCATTCTCCCAGCCTCTCTCTAAAGTTTCATTCTCCAGAGAAGCAGCCCATCTGTTGCCGCCCTTTTGCCATCCACCATTCGCCCGTCCGCCGCACGTCCGTCGTTGGCCCATCTCATCCTCTCCATTCAACCTACCCTCCATTCAACCAGTCTTCCTCTCATCTCTGTTCGAGTTTATAACTCGATTTTAAGGTACATATCTCCAATTCTTTGTAAATTTCGTACTCATTTCATTACTTTAGTCCATGATACTTGAATTTGCTGGTTGAAACTCAAATTTTGGTAGGTTTGATTAAAACCCTAATTTTTTGAATTTGTGATTTCATGAAATTGAGTTGATATAATTGATATTGGTGGTGTAATTAGCCTATATTTTTAATTTGGGATCGACTGGATGTCGTTTGCCACTCCAATTGTACATTTTCATAGACTTTCCTTACCGAAATTGTCTGAAATTAGGGATTTTTTAAAATGGACGAATTTTGACGATTTGTTACTTTTAAAAGGATCGCGTGATGTTTATGTGTATGTTGGAATGTTTGTTCTTCAGTATCTACAACTTTAATATGCTTATATGATAAGTTGAACATACTTTTTGGTTGTCTCAGTTTCATGATTTTATGATCTTTGCATGTCGATTTTGTTAAGCTATCTTGTAGGTGACCAATATTTAAAAGCTAGGCATTTATAATATTTAAGAAAATATAATTTCAGTTTCTAATGTCTTTATCAATTAAATTTTTAATTAGGTTTTCTCGAGGAGATCTTGGTTACTTACCTTGCTAATCACATCCTCTACATCTTATCTCATTCGATTCGTATTCATCAAATCAAGGTTAGTCTTCTACTTTATATTTGTACTTGTGTATGAAATATTGTTAATGTGTACATGTGTAGCATACTAGCTAGTTAGCGTGTATGCCAATTAAGGTTTATGAGTGAAAGTATGTTAATAATAATGATATTACGCTTATATATTTGTGAAATACATGTAGTGAACTAGGCATATATAGTGTTAATGTATGTTAATATAAATATTGTCATGCTTGTATATTTGTGCATGTGTAGTGAATTAGCCATATATATAGAGTTAGAATTTGTGTTAATATGTATGATATTATGCTTGTATATATATTTTATGCATTTGTAGTTAACTAGGCATATATTAGCTTAGAAATTTTGTTTTATCGCGGATTGAAGAGTATGTGAGTATGAGTTATTACAAATAGGTCATGTCCAATTTTTTAATATTTTAGAACGTTTCACACTTGTAAATTTTATGCACACTCATCAATTATTAATTACTAGAATTTCAACTATATTAGGTACATTAGGTATAAATTGTGGATAAGTCTTGGATCCACATGCCACGTAATACGCAGGAGTATGTAGATGGGGTTGAAAAGTTTCTAGATATTGCCTTTGCACATACTCGTCCCAGGGTGAAAACCATCCCTTGTCCTTGTACCAGATGTCGTTGTAATAAACGACTAAATTGTGACATGGTCTTGGAACACATGTTATGCCATTCATTCCCAGTAAAATATCAGTTCTGGAATATTCATGGCAAGAAACAAAG
Organism: Linum lewisii; assembly: GCA_034768395.1. Classification (NCBI taxonomy): domain Eukaryota; kingdom Viridiplantae; phylum Streptophyta; class Magnoliopsida; order Malpighiales; family Linaceae; genus Linum; species Linum lewisii. The sequence continues at coordinate 15,994,337 of CM068304.1, forward strand.
AGATAGAGAGTCCTCAAGTTATCTTACCACAATGGTGAATATTGCTTTAGCTCCTTCTACTAAAAACATTAATCTTGTGCATGACGACCACATGGAAGAGATGCAGAATCTGTTGCACAATGCTTTTGGAGTTGTTAGAGAAGACCAATTTGAGGGGGTGTAAGTTCTGACATGATGAACGAGAATGAAGACGTGGGAGAACGGGCGTCTGGTTCAAATACCGAATCAACATATCCTCAACATTCTGAGTTTGTTCATCTCATGAAAGACGGGGAAAAAGCATTGCACCATGGATGCAAAACGTTCTCCAATCTGTCCTTTATACTTAGACTGTATCACATTAAGTACATGTACAAGATCAGCGAGAAGGCAATGTCTAACATACTCGAATTATTGCGAGAAGCATTTGACTTCGTACTAATTCCAAAGTCTGTGTATGAAGCAAAAAAAAACAGTCAAAGCTTTGGGGTTGACGTATAACAAGATAGATGCATGTCGCAATGAATGCATGTTATATTGGGGCGATACCATAAATTATCAGAGTTGTGTTGTTTGCAAGGAATCTCGGTTCAAAACTCTAAAGCCAATCATTCAGGGAAATTCTTCTGTTACTCAGCAGAGGAAGCCACAAGCCAAAAAGGTTTTCCGTTATTTCCCACTAATCCCACAGTTGAAGCGGTTGTTCATGACTTTTAAATCAGGGAATGATATGATTTGGCACTCAACAGAGAAGACGACTGATGAGATACTCAAACATCCCAGAGATTCAAATCTTGGAAGCACTTTGATCTATTGTATCCTGAGTTTGCAAGTGAGCCTCGTAATGTTCGACTTGGACTTGCAGCGATGGGTTCAATCCATTTGGTACTATGAGTACCAACCATAGTACTTGGCCTATACTTATATTTCCCTATAAAATAGCTTCGTGGAATTGTATGAAACAAACTAGCATCATACTGTCTAGCATCATTCCTGGTGATAAACAACCTGGGAATGACATAGATGTGTACTTAGCTCCTTTGATTGACGAGCTGAGAACTTTGTGGGAAGGAGTTGAGGCTTATGATGCTAATAAGAAGGAATCATTTACATTGAGAGCTGCATTGATGTGGACAATCAGTGACTTTCCTAGATTGGAGGTATCACCTGGGTGGAACATCCATACTAGCAAGGGTTGTCCTACTTGTAACTTTGATACGATAGCCTTACGTCTGCCAAGTAGTGGGAAGAATGCATTTATGGGGAGTCATCGGTTCTTGCCAATTAACCATCGGATCAGACAACAACGAAGAAGATTCGATGGAAAAGTAGAGGAGAGGGGTCCACCACGTCTACTAACAGGTTCTGAGGTTCTCAAGCAACTTGAAAATGTCAATGTAACATCTGGAAAGATTGAAGATCCTAAAACAGGGAAGAAGAGGTCTCGAGACATGAGCGACAAAAAGGTGAAATAGTGGAAGAAAATGAGCATATTCTTTGAACTGCCGTATTGGGAGTTCATTCTTCTGAGACACAATCTCGATGTAATGCACATTGAGAAGAATGTTTGTGATAACATTCTTTTCACACTAAAGATCATTTGACAGCACGCAAATATCTAGTAGCTTTGAACATTAAGAAAGAGTTATGGCTTGATGAGAATGACAGATGTCCTACGGCGTTGTTAACTTTGGCTAAGCAAGAAATTGACACACTGTTGTAGAGATTGAAGAGCTTGTCATTTCTAGAAGGCTATGTTAGTAATATCTCACGTTGTGTGCACCTAGACCAACAAAGGATGTTCGAGATGAAAACTCACGATGCACATATTTTGTTGCACGAAGTTTTACATGTTGCAATTAGAAATGTGTTGCCAAAGCAAGTTGTTATTGTGGTCGTTGAATTCAGCTCGTGCATTATGGCATTATCTACACGAGTTGTGGACAACAACGATTTTCATGCTATTCAAGATCGGCTTGTCATGGCTGTGTGTCATATGGAAATGATCTTTCCACCTTCTTTTCTCATTGTGATGGTACATCATGTACTGCATTTGGTTGAAGAGGTTCGATTAGGTGGACCAATTCAGTACAGATGGATGTATCCAATAGAGAGATTTCTAGGGAAATTGAAAGGATTTGTTGGGAACAAGGCACAACCAGAAGGTTCAATTGTTGAAGGTTGGATAAATGATGAAATTTGTACGTTTTCATGAATGTATCTGGATGACACTGTGGAATAATGATTTAATCATGAGAAATGAGTTCACGACCCCGACGAAGATCAAACGAATCATTCATCTGACATATTTCCCATAGTTGGTAAAGCAGTTGGAAAAGGAACACCATACAAAATGAGAGAAGAAGAATTACTACAAGCACATCGACATGTACTGTTTAACATCGAAAGTGTTGAACCTTTCATCGAGTAAGTGTTGAACCTTTCATTTAGTAAGTGTTGAAAATTTTGTAGCTCACCAAGAAAAACAAAGATTATGTGAATATTAAAAAACATCTTGTAAAACATCTTGTACTTGGTTTGCTTAGTGAATACAAATCCATCATTAAGCGCAAGTATCAAGGTGTAGCTGCACAACAAAGAGCAGCTTTCAAATAGAGACAACAATTCATCGCGAGTTTCCAAAATGGTTCAAGTGGCGGGTAAGTAGTATTTATGATCAATTTTGTGTTATCAAATTCATATAGGTTGTCTAAAGTTGTTTATCTTTTTCAATGAAGATTATTAACGATAAGGTGGTAACTCATTCTTCTGATATGAAAATGCTGGCAAGAGGACCACTTGTTGAAGCTAAGAAGTTACAGAACATTTGATGTCAACGACTATAGATTTCGTACTTTAGAACGGGAGCAAATGATGATGACACAAAATAGTGGAGTTTTTGTTCGTTTGGGTGCTCAAAGCTATTGTAGTTCAGTGGACAATAACCCAATTGAGGGTTCGGTGCCATATCATGGAAAATTGGTAGACGTCATTCAGTTGAACTACTGTAGAAGATGGGTGACTGTATTCAAATGCAAGTGGGCTAACACTCTTACAAATAGGGCTTACAAGAAGGGTGATTTGGGAGTCGAATGTTTGAACTTCTCTCATTTCATACATACTGGCACTCAAGCTGGAGATGAGCCATATGTAGCAGCATGTAACATCCCGCCCAACCGAACGGTTTGGAACTCGAGTTTGGATGGTTGAGACGTTGGAAACAATGTTCTTGAGGCCCCATCAAAGTCTGGGACGTTCATAATTGAGTCAGGTTGAATTTACAAGCGAGTACGCGAAAATTTGTCAAGGTGGACAGACTATGATACATGGCCGTGTATCAGCAATACACGCCGTGTATCATGACCTGACCATAAAAGGATGATTTTTCACGAATTTCCATAACTTCCCCTTCTTTCTCTTTCCCCGAAAATCCCTTTGACGAACCAAAAACCCCCAAGCTTCAAACCTTGATTCCGGGAGTTGTAGAGCTTCGATTGGTGATCCATTTCTTGCAACGCGTTCATGGTGACGAGAGGAAGAAATCGCATGTCGTGGTTCTGGGTATTTCGGATCGAGGAGCTGTCAGTGGCAGAAGGAAAAAGCTTCATTTTGGTGTCTGAGAGCTTGGCTGTTCGAGTTCTAGAAGTTGCTTTAGAGCCTCATCTTCTTGTCAGGTGAGGGTTTAGCGTACGATAGGTAGTATTGGTCGGTGTGAGAAGTTTCAACCTTGACTTAGAAGAATATAGGTTCGCATGGAATTAAAAGAGAGTAAAAAGGGAAACTATACTGCAATTGATTGATATGTGAATTATGATGATTGATGCTTGTTGTGTGGTTGTTAATTGACGAATTGATTGATGGTTGTGGGCTGTTGTGATGTGTTGAGATTGGGGAAATGATTAACATTGATGATTAATGGATCGGACTTAGTAATGAGAGTAGGAGGGTCGGGATGTGATTCTGTAAACTGTATCGATACCTTGTGCTGTCAGTTGTGGTTGCAGGACGGTGGTCCTGCCAACTTGGTGCTTGTTTTAATTGGTGTAATTATTTGAAGTGGTAGAACCGGATTGGAGCCTGCACTGCCTCCAAATTTTCACCTCTCCTGGAAGAGTGAGGTGTGGTCACGCCTTCTGAAAGAGTGGCGTGATCTATTTTTGTTGTTGTTGATGATGTGTCGATGTAAGTTTGGGCGCTGGATCCTTCTGGAAGAAATGATGCGTCTTGGACCCTCTTGGAGGAGGGGGTGCGTCTGGCCAGCAGGGGTGGTGTATGGGTAAACTCCAATGGCGCCTAATAACTCACATAGATAAATGAATGTGTGGTACGTGTATGTGATGAGGATGCTTGGTTATGTGTGGTGGTGTATGTGTGGGGTTTGTGAGTGTGTGTATATGAGAGGTGTGTGTGACTTGTGCATGTTGTGTGTATTGGATTGTGCATGTGCAATGCTTCTGATGAGCTGTGGACGGTGTTGGATTGTATGTGAATGGATTGTGTGGTTGAGCTGAGCTGTAAGTTTGATGTTGAATGCTTCATGTTTATGAGGATGTTATGAGATGTGAATGGCTAGTATGGAGAGTTGCACTTGTGTGATCACCTAGATAATTGAAAGGGGAAACGCGGTGTATGTGTAAGTGTGTGAATGTGTATGAATGCGGATGCATGTGTGTGCATTGACGGTAACTTATCTTGTGAAACTAAACTACATGTATGTGATGTAATACTGAATTGTATGTATATGATCTAATGTTGAACTGTAGGAATGATGCCTTTGTTGTAATGGTGAACTGGGTGAGGATTGATGGGTGAGCTTATGCATGTTGGTTTCTCATGTACTATTGTGATCATGGTTGTGGATGTTGAATTGAGATTTGAGCTTATGTGATCGCCTAGACTATGTCAGAGAGTTAAAATATAAATGGTTGGGTCAGATTCCATTGTTGTTCGTGTGTGGAGTTGGGATCGCTCTGTCAGGTTAGGTTTGACGCATAGTTAAACCCAGTGGGTTCACTCAATTTCATTAGGAAACTGACCACCCCCCTCTTCCCCTTTCAGGTGCACTTGGTTAGCGAGAGTGTGTTGAGGATCAGGTTCTTTCGGTTGAGTTCAGAGGAGTTGCAGGTTGGAGTTGTGAAGTGAAGATTAGTGGACTGCTTTGGAGTGACCATCATTTTGGTTTCTTTTTATATTTTAGTTGACACCTTTGGTTGGGGGAATTTGTAATCGTTTTGAGCTTTGGATTTCGGTTTTGGTTTATCGGATTTGTACTCGATTTTATTTAATGGAGGCGTCCTTCAGTTTTGGTTATATAATGGAAGTTGCTTCGTTTTCCTTTGTCGTTTTGCTCTTTTTGATTAAACTGTACTTTGAGTAATGTTCATTATCGGTTCGGGAGGGATGTTACAGATCGTATCAGAGCCTGGTTAGTTGCTGCTGTGTTGGTTTTCTGTCTTTTCTTCTAGAGGGGTAATTAACCTCATAGGGAGAAGGGATGACGCATCGGCACATGACCAACTTTCTAGGGATTTTCAAACCGTTTTGAACTGGTGAGAAGTTTTGAAAGGTGGTGTTTGATCTTGGAGGTGATGTGAACCACGACCGACTATGCTCCGTGACCATAACCACTGCACGTTGATGCTCCTAGCAACGAGAGAACCTATGGAAACCGGGATGGAATCAAACTTTTACCCACTAGTTTCAGGTGAGCTAGGAACCAGAAGTATCAAGTCGAAGGCGCCACTTCAAGGAACCAGAATTTTGGGAGCCAAGTTTCCCCAAAAATAGCTGAAACGGGTTCTGGGAGTATTAGCCAAATATATACCATATAAATTCGTAAAATTAATCCCTTTTTCAGATCATTAGTAGACTCCATGGGCTAAAACTTTCATGTTGGACATTAGCCCAAATTCTGTCTCCAGGTAGCCCATATTCGTCAATCTTTGTCGGCCAATCAATCTGTCCAGAAATCCGGATTTGGCCTTTTATTACTTTAGTTTTAGCCCATAGCTGCTTGGCCATCGGCTGGCCTCTTGGCTCATCTCCAAGGCTGGATTATTCTCCTTTCTCTTCTCTTGGATCAGGCTCAGGTGGTGGCCTGATCTTGGCTCCGATCATGGGCTTCCTCGGATCAGCATCCGGGTTGTGCTATTTAATGCTCCACCCATGCTTGGCCTAGCTCTATCTGCTTCAATTCTCCTCCAAATTCAGCTCCGTTTGTTGGAGAGTCATCATGGGGCCATAAGGATTCTATTTCCTTTGGAAAATCCCAAAAGTCACGGGCCAATTGTTGGGTGGGCCCAAATCGCTCCGGCGTAGTTCCCGGATGCGGGCCCGGTGCTTGTGGCAGGCTTAGATTGGTGCCTTCTTCAAATCTGTAAGGGTCTTTTGACTTCTTTCTTCGCTAGACTTTCAAGGATGCCTCACGAGTCTCTTTAACTGCTATTTGGGCACTGGAGCTTGTGGGAGTCGGTATGGGGCCTATATTTGGTGCTAGGCTCGGTCCGGGGACCGGGTCGAGGCTCGGTGTCAGCATCAGCTCCTAGCGGGTCATTATTCTGACTTTGGCTTCAGTAGGAGCTGGTATTGGTGCCTGGCTGAGGATCAGCATCCTCCCAAGTGTGTCTTCTAGCTCCGGGGCTTGGGCTCTTCTAGGCTTTGGGGGTGGTGCTGGTGTAGGCCTGGGGCTAGTGTACTCTCGGCCCGGCATCAGTTCTGGGGACGGCTCAGCATCATCCTCAAGGCTTGTTCTTTGGGCTCCGGATGTGGGGTACTTCCCTTCCAGCAAGGGAAATGCTCTTCGATTCTCTTTACTTGTTCCGCCATCCCATGTTGGCATGGGGAGGTTCTGGCCTGGTGCCCGTGATGTCCTGTCCACGCCGGGCTTGGTGGCTAGGATCACTTCAGGAGGGAACATTGAGGCAGGGTATGGAGTATAGTGTTAGGGAAGGCTTGCATGACCAGGACTACCTCATAGAACACAAACCGAATGAGAACTATGATGACAGAGATTGGGAGAGGTTTGTGAAGTACAGGATGGGAACCAAAGGCAAAAACGATCTGCAATCAACAAGGCTAACAGAGCGGTTCAGAAGATTTACCATACGCACGGGTCAAAGCCTTTCAACATAACACAAGAGGAAAATGTACACATTATATTGTCATTGGTAATAGTTTGAATCTTCTAAAATTAGTAGCATGATTAATATGCATGCATTACTCATTCAGGAGAAAGAGAAGGGTGGACCGATATCTAGGGGGACCTGTTTCTAGCTACTCACAAAAAGGGTAAGAAAGGATGGCCAAACAAAGAAAGTATCCATAGTATATTTTTTTTTTTGAATTGTAGAACGTGCACAACGTTATTCTAATTATGTTGTATTTTTCTTAACTGTTTTGTAGAAAGTAGTTGAGGACAATGTTGCGAATCCCGATATTGACCCTGCAATTGGTTTGGACGATGCTGTGGGGAGATTGTACAAAGGAAAAGAGAAGCCATGACGAGTGCGTCATATGGGAGCAGGAAAGAAGCCTTTCGTGGTGAGTTTGTAATCTCTTACTTTGTGAATTAAATTTGTTCATATATGCATGTAGGTCATTTATTGTGTTTAGGTGTTTTGTAGAAATGTGTGTTGGAGGTTTGTTAGTTTTGCAGATTGAAGATTATGAGTATAGGTTGAATTTGCAGATAGGTCATGCCCAAATTTCTAATTTTTTACATTTTCTTTTCTTCTTTCATGTATTCCAAAACAAACGAGGCTCTACCTCTACTTCTACTCCAACGTTGCAAGTTCAAGACCCACTCATGAGACAATTTGGTCTCGCAATGATTGAAGAGTAGAAGCGGCTCTCTGGTGGAAACCCGCTCACATAGGAGATGCAAAACTTTGCAACTCTTTTTGGAGGTAGCATGACATTAAGACATACGTCTGGTAGCTCCGATGCTGGTGGGAGTGCTAGGGAAAACTGACCAGCAGAAGAAACTACACCAGATGAGGATGATGATGAAGATGATGATGAGGAAGGCGGAGACGATTAGGCTAGGAAGTAATTGAATAGTTGTGGTATTATTATGTATTGGACCTAGAATATATTAATTAAGTGTTAGTCGTGTGTATATGAAATTGTACATTGAGCGTGAAATTAGTCGTTTATTGAAAATTTAGAATTTGGGATCCAGAAATTCAGAAATCTGCATTCAAAATCCGAAAACGAATCTAGATTTCTAGATTCCTGGCATCCTGATTTCTGAATGGTTTGTGTATTCTAACAGCGGAAATAATGTGCTGTTAAAATAAAATAAAACCGCAGTTATATGACCGCTGTTAACCTAACAGCGGTTACAACCGATGTTAACCTAACAGCGGATTTAGCCCAACAGCGGATAGTAACCACTGTTAAAGGGATCCGCTATTATATTTAACGGTGGTCTTACTATCCACTGTTAGATGAGCTTACATTACTCAACCTAACATCGGATATGCAACCGCTGTTAGATATATTAACAGCGGCCTATCCGCTGTTAGAATGAATAAAAAACCGTTGTTAGAGTAGCATTTTCTTGTAGTGTGAGAAATAACCTTCCGTATATATGATGTAAATCATCCCAACAACTACTAGCATTAATCCACTACATCCTAACAAATCTAGTTAAAACATAAGTAGGAATGAAACAAACATATTATACAGCAACACATTGTACACCAACCATCTATATATTCGTAGTTAAAAACAAGTCAACCAAAGATAAATTTCCGTGCAATACAAGTTCACTTTAATCTCTCAAGACGCAAAAGGTCACCCTATACCAGCGCTCCTCTAGGTATTAAACTCAATCATTTTTGGGGTAAGGAGCGACCCTACCATCGACCTGCTCTAATAAGTACATGGGCCAATCCGATCCAACTAGTTCATCATCTAATTTCCCCCAAATGCTTCTACATAGGATTTGAGAGCTTGTCTGGACCCTTTCTATTTTGTGTCAGTTAAATGCCAATCAATATAACATTTCCTCTATCTCATGTCTGAGTGGCATGAGATAGAGGAAATTCCAACTACCAAGATAACTAAGTTCATACATAATCAACTAGTCTAGTCTCTTGACCACCTCACTTGGATCACAACAACAATCATTGCCAACTCTTTCAGGGTCGCGATCATTGTAAATATGAAGGTCAAAGACAGTGTTAAGTCCATACACAATCAACTAGTCTAGTCTCTTGACCACCTCACTTGGATCACAACAACAATCATTGACAACTCTTTCTGGGTCACGATCATTGTAAATATGAAGGTCAAAGACAATGTTAACTACCAAGATAACTAAGTTCATACTCCCAAGAAGTTTCTATCAACAATCACCCAAATTATGCAAAATGCTAATAGAAAATGACTTTTGTGGTGTAAGTGACCCGAGTTTTTACTACTATACACTAAAAAATTGAACAAAATGGTTTGAAAATGAATGTCGAGAGTAAGAGTTGATTCAAAGACGCGATAATGATTTAGATTTTGAATACCCTTAGGATACTAATGTATCCTATTTGTTTAATCATAGTTCATTTGTAACATCATCCCAAATCACCATGGTTAGACCGAGAACCAGCGCTATGGTTTGACTCAAAACATAAATCGGAAATAGAAAACCATAAATCACAATAAAATAACATAGATCGAACTAAAGGAATTTCCCATTAATAAAATAAACCCACATTTATCCTAGTTACAAACCATAATCATAAATAAATCCCAACCCAAGAGGGTCAACTGAAATGAAACCACAAAGAAAGTACAATTCCTCACTCACATCCTTCAGTCTTCCATCTCAACTCTACTACTGTTGTTTGATGATCCACAACTCGCCTCACAAATTATCTACAACTGAAAGGGGGGAAAAAAGAGGGATCAACTTCCTAATAAAACTAACTGAGGCAATGCCCCACCTATGCACCAAATTAAACCTTAGGGTTCTCCCCAACACCCCTCAACAACACACGAACAATAGGAGTACATTCCTTAAGTCTTGTCGATTATTAACCCTTAGTAATATTTCTATATGATCACAACTATAAGTCTCTACCCTATCATGCTCATGAGTTATCCACAGTCTACATCAATAATTCTCAAATGCATGTGCAATGAATCATCAATATCAGATTCTCCAATTCACAATTATTAGCCGTAAAACAGTTTAGGTGATCAACCAGTATTAGTTCTCTACACTAGCATCATCATATCTCATTATATATCATCATTCACCAATGCAACGTCATGGTTCTCAACACAATAACATAACCACATCCAACATAAATCATTCAATTACAACCACTATCAATCACATCTAACAATTACGCAACCACACGAATTTATAACTAGGTGACTAGGCGCCAAGGAGTTCCCTTACACCACCACCACCGGCCTCATATGCACCCCCACCCTCCAAGAGGGTCCAGACGCATCCTTAAAGAAGGATCCAAGGCCCAATATCATCACATTCCACATTCATTTTTAACTAATCCTTAACACTTGGTCAAGGTGATCTACCTCGTAGACCGGAGTTCATCACAACTAATCCTTGACAACCATGTCAAGGTGATCTACCCCATGTAGACTAGACTCAAGGGTGCGATAGTAGGCTCCTCATCCCACAAGTTCATCACCATTCCATAACCATTCGTCAACATCATCAACACCATATTCCATATCATAATATCACCCGTCCCAATCCATACCACTATACACTGTTCACCAACTCATAAAAATCCGTATTTCACCATTCCCACAACCAACACACACATCTCAATCACAAAACACTAAGGTGATTGCTAGTCTCACTAGTCATCCCACCTATAGAAACAATGAGAACTAGGGTAGTTTCCAGTGAGTGTCTAGGATCACCCACATGTTCATCTTATCTAGGATGACGTTCATTGGGGTCATCCTCTTGCAACCACAAATACATCACAATAGTATTCACTAGTCATCCCACCTATAGAAACAATGAGAACTAGGGTAGTTTCCAATGAGTGTCTAGGATCACCCACATGTTCATCTTATCTAGGATGACCGTTCATTGGGGTCATCCTCTTGCAACCACAAATACATCACAATAGTATCTCATACGATAAGAACTCGCATTTTCCCTAACTCTCTCATCTATCTAGAGTCTAACCATTTTAAATCATCATAAGCACAACATATAACATATCACAACAATCAATCAACAATCCCCACACAACACAACCATGTGAATTAATTCCATTTCCAATCTCTCTTGAATTCATGCAATTCCTAATTTCCATTTGATGTCGCATTGCAATTCCTCACGAGAAAAACATATCCTATCAGTATAGGTACCTCACCTTAGCCTAATATTATGACCTAAATTCTACCTGAGAACATCCATCTTGTTCCCCCGTTTCTACTAGTTTGAACAGTTCGTCATTTGAAGGTCAAACGACAAAGTTATGACTAAAATACCAAGCTGCAACTTATAAAAAAAAGTTACCAAGCTGCAACTCTTAGAAATTTTCACTGGCCCATCTATATGTTTCTCTAATTTCCAGTGACAGTCCCTAACTTTCCACAATTATGCAATTTAGTCTATAGACATAGAAAGTTACCAAAAAGCTCTTAAGTCCTCTCTCGGTTCCTATCCCTTTTGAGTGGATGCCTCCTCTTCGAGGCCGACTAAAACTGAATATGGATGGAGTTTTGCGTGGATGGGTGGGGGAGAAATGTGATGGGTATTACTGACTCTTCGGGAGCACTTCTCAACACTATTGGTACCCCTTACCCAGGTATATCTGATACTCTCATTATGGAACTCTTGGCAGTTCGAGATGCTTGTTTGTGGTGTCTCTAATTCAATGTTCTCCAGGTCGACATCGAAAGAGATGTTGGTTTCCTTCCTTCTCGCGTCTCTCTGCGGATCATGTTTTGGCTTCTCCTTGCGGTGCCATTGTTGACGAGTTTTGTTTCTACATCACCAAGCTCCCTTTCTTCGATTTTGTTTGGTTCGTCGTGCTGGTAATAGAGTCTTCCATTATGTGGTTCGTATGACTTAATTTTCTCCTAAAAAACTTGTCGGTGGTCTCGTCTCCCTGGGTAGATCTTTAGTTTTTGTTTTGTCTTTTATGCTATATGTCATCACCACTTTATTCATATCTATTTTTTACATGATTTTTAGAAAAAATAACCACTCTTTGATAGAAATCTTAAGTGAATTTAACAGAGATTTGATAAGAAGGAGACTTGCTGCTGCTACCGCAAAGAAGGAACAGCAGGAGGTGAAAGCTGTTGCTGCTGCTGTCGTCGTCAAACGTACAACAGGATAAAGTCAGTCAATGTCCTGGCTGGGGTGCACTGCTGGCACTTCTGGTAGTTCCTCCTAAGAGTTTTAAGATGGCTAGCAAAGACGATTAAAGGTAGTTTAGTTTAGTTTACACATTTATATATTATTACAATCCAGTTTTTGTTGGTTAATGCTATTTTTTAAATTTCATACTTGATACTATTATTATAATGTTGTGTTTATTCTAAAAAAGCACATGAGGAGTTCAAAGTTGTACATTTTCTATTACTCAACATCATGCCTCTTAATTACCTTCTCAACTTCATCCCACCATCATTCAAAGTGCTATTACAAATGAATTTTATTTTATTATAGACCAACAACTCCATTCAATTACAACCAAAACAAATAATTCATTTGTCCCTAAGAAAACAACACTCTAACGCCTTGGAAACCAAAACAACATCACCATCACCATCATCGGGAAACACTTATCAAGCCCCCCATAATAAAAACTAGCACACACATCCGTTCACTATAAATAAAAAAATAAAAAAATAACAGCAGTGCTGATCGACAAGTGTCTCTTTGAGAATAGATCATACCAGTAGTACTACTGCACCACAATCCATCACAACTTCCAAACTGAGCCTGAAAATAGCTCCAGAAGGTACTCCTGTTGCATCCTCTTTCCCTCTAAACACTGACTTGTTCCTTATTATGCCACAAGGAAGGGGAGAACAGTGAGCATGAAGGATTCATAGGTAAAAGTTGCTGAGCCAGTGTATGCAGTGTCCTTCTCCTTAAACTTCTCTGTCAGTCCCTGCAAGAAGAAACGAGGAAGAGTACACACCCATTCTCATGCTTCAACAATAAGTTAGTCAAACACCCTGCCATATGATATGATCGGACATCAACTCACCTTAACAGTAAGACAGCATCTGCATGACATCCACCCAAGACAAACAGGATCCAACAACACACAATGAGTGAGATTCATATACTCAATAGGGACCGGCAGCAGAAAATTAAGAGCAAGGACATGAAGAATCAGAGATGATACATACTCAATGAAGTTGTCATACTCAATGGCATTGTTCTTTCCACCAGTTTTATCAAACTTGGACACCAACAAATCCAGAATAACCGGAGAGACAGCAAATCCCAGACTTAACAGTGCCTCCCTCAGCTCGTTGGCATCAATCTTTCCGCTCCTGTCCCTATCAAATCTCTCGAAAATCCCCTGTTTTCGAATTGTGTAACCAGCAATCAATCAATAATAACTACAACGAACGAAACTAAATCAATGTTTCTCATTCTTCTTTCAAACAGGTAACCCATCAACAAAACAGACAGAGTCGTGCATCCATAGTTGCACTTACCCTCCAGCTCTGAAGGCTGTAAAACACTTGAGTGAAGTCCTTTGGTCCTGTCATTTGGTAAATGGAATTCATGTCAATGCAGTACTCCCCAGCTTCCCATCAATTTCCTCCAAAGTTGATATTCAGAATATTAAAAAACATCCACAAAAATTAATCTTCTACTGTATTACCCAGTAAGTGTACATTAGGTTGATGTTGAAGAGTATTAATCCTACAATTCCACACTAAATTAACAAGAAACCAATACGGCTGGGGCGGAGAGATGGAGGCAAACGAAGAAAGCGACTCACCGATCGTCCTTGTGCTGGTGTTGGTGAAGTGGTGCATGAGCAAGTGAACAGTCCTCAAGCTGAAGCTTTGATTGTAACTAGAAAGCGCTCTCTGGAGCTCCTTATCATCAATGAAACCGCTCCCATCTTGATCTGCGATCTGGAAGCACGCCACGATGCTGGGATCGGTCCCGGGAGGAAACGTCGACGGCAACAGGGAAGTGAAAGAGCTTCCGTAAGGCGCTGATGGAGGATAACCGATTCCTCCTCCTGGAGCAGACGCAGCGTATGGATTCTCCTTCGGTGGCTTATTGCTGCCCGCCGGGGCTCCATACGATGAGCCGTATGGAGGGGAGCCATAGGAAGGGGCGGAGCCGTACTGCTGAGATTGTGGAGGGGCGGAAGATCCGTACTGCTGTTGTTCTTGAGAGGCGGATGATCCGTACTGCTGTGGCAGTGGAGGGCCGGAGGATCCGCAGGGTTGTGGCGGTGGAGGACCGCCGTAACTGTAGCCGGGAGGAGGATGATAAGGATATCCGGACATGAGAAATGGAGGAAACTGAATTTGGGTACTGTACCGCTCTTGGTTTGTGTTTACAAATACCACAATGAAAAATACAAAAGAATTAGGCCTAATACCCAGGTTGTCATGGACTATTGCGTTATTACTCGCGTATATATCACGTATATCCTATTTGGAGGGCGTCACCAACTATTGAATTCCGAGTTCCAAATAACACGCCGTTAGATTTTGATGCTTTTCTTGACAGGTGGCTAGACGAAGTTAGTTGACTGTATAAAATAGTCTAGTTGGCATCCGGGTTGTCATGAACTATTGCGTTATTACTCGCGTATATATCACGTATACCCTATCTGGAGGGTGTCACCAACTATTGAATTCCGAGTTCCAAATAACACGCCGTTAGATTTTGATACTTTTCTTGACAGGTGGCTAGAGAAGTTAGTTGACTGTATAAAATAGTCTAGTTGGCATACCATGTGATAATATTTTATAATTTCTTAAAACTAAAATATAAAAATGAATTAATGAAATAAAAAAAAACTTTCTTCTCCGTTCTCCCTCTCTCTCCACTCTCCCTCCCTCCTTCACCTCCACTCTCTCTCATAGGCTTCGAATGCAGAGGAGTAGATGGATAAGGCGTAGGACTCGTTGACGTCGTGGAACTTTGCAATATCCAGTAGTCGGACATCTTCTCAAACTCCGAAGTGTGCTCTAACCCTAATCCCCGTTCGTGCTCCGTCATCGGCGATTAGCGGAGGGTTTCACCGGCGGCAGGCACAGAACGGACGATTCCAAGTTTCCTTGTGCCTACGAGGGTACCGTCACCGTCAGTCATAATCCTTCGCTGCGAAATTAGAGTTTCAGGCCTTCAACAATTTGGGATTTGCGTTTTACAGTTGTTTGGTACGGAATATATGAAAGAAGAAGCACCAGATTCCAACCCCAAAAATAGCACTGACAAAAAACAAAGCCTTGCGTGTATGCTAATCCAAAACCCAATAGAAGCGACTGCGAAATCGATTAATCAAAGTAGAAAACCAAAATATAAAAGAAGGGCACCAGATTTCACACCAAAATGACCTCCCACTCTGTAACACGATAATCACTTCCATCCAAATTCAATCCTTACTTTAGTTTCCAAGAATTCATAAACAAATCAATTCAATTTGGGACTTCCGGCCGCGCTCCTTCTTCCTTCTCCTGTATATATATATATAAGACAACACAACAGTATCCCTAAATTAAACAGCCTCATCGGAACAACTCTCACTAATAAATCGGCGGCCGCGACGGCTGTTATCCTCGATTTCATACCCAATCTACAGTGGTTGAATGGAGGCGGTGAGGCTCAGATGAAGATGAGCTGAGATTTAGATTTGGATTTGTGGGCATGCAATAGAAAGTCGGAGAAAAGCCAGAGATAGGAGGCTCCGGCCGTCGCTCGCCGGAGGCGACGAATCTGGAGTAAGGAGGGAGAGAGAGAGAGAGAGAGAGAGAGGGGGAGAGAGGGATAACCGAAAAAAAATATTTGTTTTAGTTAAATGGTTAATTAAAATAATGATGGCATATGCCACATGTGCGGAAAACGATTCAAGTAGACAATTTTGCCAGCTCACACTAACACATGGACGGAAAACTAAAAAATCTAACGGCGTGTTATGCGAAACTCGGAAACCAATAGTTGGTGACGCCCTCCAGATAGCCTATACGTGGTATATACGCGAGTAATATCGCAATAGTTCGTGACATCTGAGTGTATTAGACCAAAGAATTAAACAACATGAGTAATGACATCATTTTTTTTCCCAATTTTCGTGCTAATTTTGTTCAGTATAGTATTTTAGTCATAACTCCTTCATCCGAACTACGATTGATGCAAGGTCGGAGACGATGGAAATATAATTTTGTTATCTTTTCATCCATATGTAGTGTCCAACACAGTTCAACTAGACTGTGAGATATGGCTCTGCAAGATGACGACCACATGCCATCCTGCTTATTTATTGATGTTTGTGTGACTTTATTAAGCCTTAGTTGTCTTATTAATTGAAAAGGATTAAGTTAGGCCATGAATTTACTATTTTGGCCTAACATGTTGACCCATCAAGATGAAAATCTCATGTTGACCCATCGAAGTGTAACCTTCATGTCGACCCATCGAAGTGGAGATCTCATGTCTACCCATCGAAGTGAAAATCTCATGTCAACCCATCGAAGTGAAGATCTCATGTCGACCTATCAAGATGGAAATCTCATATCGACCCATCAAGATGGAAATCTCATGTCGACCTATCAAAGTGAATATCTCATGTCGACCCATCAAGTTGGAAATTTCATGTCGACCCATCGAAGTGAAGATCTCATGTCGACCCATCAAGAGGGAAACCCTAAGGTACGGTGTCATCATGTCGATCTCATCATTATGATGAAACCTAAGGGCTGATGTGATCATATCAAACACTGCCAAATATATAATATCATGCAAGTACATCCTCCATGACAAGGACATACACCATCAAGGCAATCCACTTTACGATGATAGCTCCAAGGCAAGATATCTCCATAGACAGCTTTCCATCATTAAGGAAACCCTACCTCATGAGTACAAGCTTCTGCCACCAACGTCACTACTCCACCAAGGCAGTAGAAGAGAGGAAACTGCCACCACCACAATGATAGCCACGTTCAAGATATGGGAAGTAACTTCTATGGCTGTTACTTCCTCCAGCTGTAGTTACTACTCATATTTGTCTATAAATATGAGAGGTATTCGACAAAGACAAATATGAGAGGTATTCGACAAAGACAAATATGAGAGGTATTCGACAAAGACGATGCCCCCGAACAACCACACAAGCAGACACTCTGCCTAAATTTCAACTTTTTCTATGTAATTTCAATTTCAATAGCTATAGTTATCTTTTCTTTTGGAGCTCTCTCAGAACCTCCATAGGAGTAGCAATATCAGTAGTAGTAGACATAGCCAAAAAAACGTCAAACACTCTCGTTCGAACATTGTTTGGTGAGGTGTGAATCGTGTAATTAATCCTCGTTCCAAGAAGTCAAGAGCATTATTGTGTTCAGACAAAAAAGTTTCTACCACCAGAAATAAATTGGCACGCTCGGTGGGACATTGTGTTTGATATCATGGCTCCAAGGGGAAAGAACCCAGAGGGTGACCTCCCATCCGCATTCGTGGAGGAGCAAGTGGTCAACATTGATCATGGCCAAACAACTGAAGAGGTTGTCAAAATCCATGGTGGTGACAAGGAGGCTAGGCCACAGTCTGTGGCACCAAATGTTGATCTAGGCAAGGCAATTGTAACATCCTGGTCCCGAGTCTCCGATTAGAATTTAAAATTCTTGGTTAAACCTCATTGGTTGAAACTTTGAGAATTTTAATTCGAATTTAATTAATTTATTTTCGAGTGTAATTTATTCCGTTGGCGGAATAAATCATTTCCGGGTTAAATTGATTGGATTCGAGTTCTAAATCGATGGGCGGAATCAATTGGTCGAATCAATTGACTCGACCTATATGACCAAGGCGTGTCAATAACTAAAGGGAGGAAGAGCTGGGCTGTGAGCCCAGCCACTTTAGCAACGTTGAACAAGAGAGAAAGGAAGGAGTAGAATAATGGGCCCATTATTCGGTCAGCGGAATTAAAGAGAGCGTTGGGCCCATCTTGACCAACAGCATAGTGGGAAGGGAGTCAGGGTCGGGTGAACTGAAGAGGATTGGGCCTCAGGCCCAACTCGTGATTCAGGTAAGTGGTATTGGAGGCAGGCCTTGATTGGGCCGAGTAGAGGAGGCTAGGAAAGGTTTTGCGGAAATTAGAAGCAGAAGTGGCAGCTGCTCCATTGAGCGAGGAAGGGTTTGTTGGCACGTTTTTCGAAGGGAAAAGAAGCAGGCGGCTAATAGTAGTATGTGGAATAGGGGTATTCAACCAGGTGTTCAACCCCATATCAGCCGTTGGATCAATCGTGCGGTGGGGGCGAAGCCATCGCGCGAGGGGACGTTCTGTCGATTCGGGCAATAGTACGTAATACTTGTGACGTATCAAACGTATTCAATTTGGGTGCGCTGGATTCCACCAACCAGCATTAAATGTGAAATGTCCAATTTGTCCCATCAAACTCTATACCCCCTATATAAATTATCTCTCATCGAATCCAGATCTATCTCATACTCTCGTCATATCCAGATCTGAAAAACCAAAATGCACGCACTCGTCCCATACTGTAGTTGCAATATCCCCACTTACGTATATACAACTGACGGCCCGACCAGAACTTCTCGATTTGGTTACTTTCTGGGATGCCAAAAACCAGCGGCTCAGCGGTGCAAAATGTTCGTGTTGTGCATGAAATGGACAAGAGTGAGAGTGAGGAAGTCTCGCGGATGTATAGTCTTCCCCGTGCCAATATAGTGGCTAGAAGAGTTCAGCCGCCTGATGAAGTTCCTATCTCAAGGACAATCAGAGCTAGTTTGGAGCAACAGGTCAGACGCTTAATGTTATCTATACCATATACCAACCCCCTCCCGTCTCTAATATAATATATACGTATTGGTAGTAGTTGAACGCTAACCTCGTAATACTTACTGTACCGATTCTTATATTATAATATCTGATTTGTAAACACTGGGATAATTATTCGTATCACTTATATTTTCGACTCGTGTAGGCATGTCGACCCAATGAGCCGATAGAAGAGATACCAAGTCTTCAATCAAGGGTGGAATCCCTGGAGGATCAGGTTAGAACTGTGGACGTTGAATTAGATATTGACATAAGGGGAACATAATTTAGCAGTACTTCGAATTGAGGAACTAGAATTGATATTTAAGTTTGAAAAGATCACTAATGGTTGTTTGTGTATGACTCGAATTATGTTTGAATATACTTATATCACTTTAGTAATACATATAATACTCTTCACTCTGATGCGTCACCATGTGTTACGTATCACCGTGAAGGGTACTAACGGTGCCGATTGTACTATTGCACCACACCCACCAACATTGAAAAAATTTGTCCACACACAAAATCTCTCAAGTCCCTACCCCCCTAAGTCTCTTCATTTCATCGTATGCCTTCTGCATCACTGAATCCACTAGCTGTTATAAGGCGATCCTAACATCATCAAACAAACCTGACACCTCCTTCGCTCAACATCTTAGGGGTCCGACCAACCCTGCATGTCGGTGATAACAACACCATCCCAGTTGTCCATGAGCGAGGCAACGAAAACCCCACATGAAGTGCTGTCTGGATGCTTTATGCCCACTGGTTCACACACTCGTAGTTCTCTATTACCTCAGACGGTAATGTAGGACGAAACATTGGGATGACCCTCTTCGCAAGATCCAGTATGTTCGCTGCAATCCTCAAAAATTTATCCGGGACTGACTCGCGGTCCAAACTATCCAAATAGTCACACCTCGAATCTTTTATGTTCATGCAGAATAGAACAAAATGTCCTTCATGACACAAGGGGAAAAATTACTGCGCACATTAAAACAAGAAATTGGTTAGAAACATCCGTTAACTTACCAAGAATGTACAAATAACGTGTAATAAAGTATTACGACTTATGTTAACTTGTATTACGCATATGTTGAGTGCGAATTATGATCAGAGGTCGACATGTTTTGCAATTAAAAGTAAGATAGTATTACGGATAATGACAACTACTGTTACGGATATGCCGTATACGTATGACGAAATAGGCGTTGACCACTTCGGGGGGGGGGGGGGGGGGGGGGGCTACTTACGATATCCGCCGTCCAACTCTTCCCGTTAATATACCCCGTACTGTTATATATGTACTCTTTATTCATGCACATAGACTATAATTGGAAAGACACGGTGATCAGTTCACATGTTATATAATAACTAAATATCAAAAACAAAAAACTTACCGCCCACTCATTCTTTGAACATAATATTTATGAACTGGGCATAGGTGTCAACCAGAAAATTCAACAACTTTTGTCCAGGTCTGCACGTGAAGAACTCTTCCCTGTTCAAATTTCTGATCTTATATTTCGTCTGAAAAAGTACTTCGTCCCTGAATGTGTTACGAAAGAGGTAAAAAATCATTACAAACTGACTTAGTCAAATCATTACGTAAAACGTAAAAAATCTCACTCACAAATTCAAGCCATCCCGCCACATGTACAATATCAATGCGTCACTTTTCTCCCTGTCAGCCCAGAAATCCGCATTATATGCGTCCCATTTATCAACTATTGAGACCATCTCTTCAGTTAGAGGTCCCAGTGAATGCTTCGGGACTTGTTGTTGGACCTAGTATTACGAACAACTTTTAACATGTATTACGAATAAAATGCTTGAAGTTTACGCATCCTTTATAGGATGTTTGAACTTTACATAGGCTTACCGCGATTCTTGGCACTTGTTCTTCATCAGTTGCCGCTAGAAATTTACACCTGATCCGCTTAGTTAGAACACTCTCATAAGGAGAGATTCTGTACTTAGACTTCAGTTTGATCCTTTTTGAAGCGGACCTAGCCTTCTTCTCCTGTGAAAGAACTATAATCAATTACAACCGTCCTACTAACAGAAAAAAATCTATTCAGTCTAAAAATTATGGAATCCATGGAAAAAAATAAACCTCACAAGGTAAAAAGCATCGTACCCCATTACTAGAAAAAAAATTAAAAATCCATAACAATTCATTGTGTATCAACCACACACCAAAGCCCCCCATGCACCAGTCCTACAAATGTCCAATAGTTACGATCCCCCACGACACGCAATACCAAAAAATACCTGAACTACTACGAACCATCATCCTAACAAATACGAAACTAGTTATGAAAGTATACAAGAAACTAAGAATAACCATATGATAAATCCTCCCAACTATACCGCATGATCCTTAGCCTTTTTCTTCGCCATTCCTTTTTTCACCTCAGCAATTGGTCTTTCATCCTCTAGCTGGGATGGCGTCACCAGCTGCTCATCCTGCTGTAAAGCTTCCTCTTAAGCGACAGCCTTCCCAATCACTGCAGCAACCTTGAAATTGAATATCACATCACATATATCCTCTTCATTGGTTGACCCTTTCTTCCCCTCCAGATTTGGTTCCAAATCCCTTCTTCCAAGTTCCTCCTCCCCCTCCTTCAGATTTTCCAACCCACCCAGGTTTTCACGCTCCTCACCTAACTGAACGAGTACTTGAACAGTCTCCTTATGCTCCTCCACCTTCTTATCACCCGTCACAGACACCCCCCCCCCATTTGTCAATCCTCTTCTTCGATGGCCACTCTTCCCTTTGCCACTCTTCTCTGGTTGAGATGCCTCATCCATCTCACCATCAACTTTCATTGCCCTGGATCGGGACCTCCCCCTGAGGAAAATAGATTGATCAGTGATCGCCTTCTTCTTCTTAGACTTCTTCAGCTTATCCAATGCCTACGTGATGTCAGCCTCTCGGTATTTTGCCCAAGGAAGATCATCAGCTATTTCATAGTCCACAGATTGACTGCTTCTGATCCAACAGGGTGGCAAGAGCACCTCTATGAAAGTGGATGTGGTTCTCCAGCCATTCCCTCATTTCCTCTACTTGTAATACGAATGAAAATGAAATGCATATATAACGAAACCAAATTCGAAACAATGCATCACAAGTATTATGGAACCCTGACAACCATTAACAAGTATTACGAAACAAAAAACTAAAAAAACATCTGAGACCCTATGAAAATAGGTTACGAATACAGCTACTAAAAACATTACTAACACATGTATTAAGATAATAGATTGACACCCACCAACCAGTATTATGAAAAAATAGGAAAACTATTATGAGCACATGTATTGCGAATATACTATCAACCCCTAACAAGTAATAAGAAAAAACGTACCTCCTCCAATGCCATATGGTCAATTTCCAACCTAGTGAATGGCATTGCAGATGGGTAGACATCCTCCGAATTCAACCGCTGCTCCCCGGCGTCATCCTTCTTCTTCTCCTTATTCTCCATTTTCTCCTTCTTTCTTGGTTCCTCCTTCCTCTGCTTCTTCCTTGATAGGGGGGACTGGCATTCGTCACCTAACTACCACTTCTTTGTCGGCGAAGGACTATCAGTCTATTCTAGATACTGCCTTATGTTGGTATTGATAAGACTGGGTGCAACAAACCTATCCCCCCCTCGGATTAGAATAATGAAGCCTGTGTTCATGCCCTCATTCTCTACCAACCTCGCCATGTGGTGGTTTACTGCTTTCTGAGTCCAGTTCTTAGACGTGAAACGCAGTTTTGGGACTGAGTCTCCCTCCTGCGCAACCCTATCAAGGAAGAACATCTACGTGTGCACAAAAACAAAAGTATTAAGACCCTGCATAATACATAATACCAGCTGAATCATTTCGTAATATAAATCTACAGTCTTTCTTATTACTAAGTCTCGTAATACGTACCATCAGTAAACACATATCAACCTCTATGTATCCTTTGTCATTCCGGCCAACCTCACGGAACGTCTCCATCAAAAAATTGCACCAGTTGTACTGATGGAATTGGGGGGCATTGCGCTCGTATATAACGCCCAGATAATTCAGTGGGACCTTCTGACTGGATTTGGGTTGGAACATATTCCCAATCAACACCATGAAGAACAACGTGAACCACTTCTCATCATCGGGTGCAATGGGCAACTGATGCTCAACATCACCCAGAGAGACGGTGGTCACCTTCCCTCTCTGGATCCCCAGATGCCGGGACCACTTCCTAACCTCATCCAGCGGCTTGTTCAGTTGGTCAAAGATGGAGGCTTCACCCCTCGGCACTCCATAAATAAGTTGTATATCATCCAAGTCCAAAGTAACCTCAACACCTTTCCTTATGGTGAGGGTCATGGTTGAGAAATCAAAAGGCTTAATAAGCCACTTCAGATGGGTATGCTTGAAATTCTGGACATCTAGGTGTTCTACAAATCCTAGCCCCTTTCATTCCAAAATAAATTTACGTTCATGGGAGCTACTCAACCAAAATTGATGCATCCGACTAGGACTGCACCGCCATTGGACAAGCCGAGATTGAACCGATTGGTCCTCGTGTTGTTGCTCTGGAAAACCTTGTTGAGGTTGATCTGGTACTTGAGATTGTTGCTCCATTTTTTGTATTACGAATGGATTGGTCTGCTGATACAAATACCTATAATAACTGTTACGATGTTGCTATAACTATTACGTAACGGGGTGATGTGGCTATAAATGTTACAAATGCTTGAATAAGCATTGCGAACAGCGATAAAGCCGATTTGATTTCAGAGAGAGCAAACACTGCATGCAAAAAGATGAGAGAGAATTGTTTTTGAAATTCGTAATCTCCATCACATTTATTCTTCATATACGGCAGCAAAAAGTCACTAATGAAGTGACGACTGCACGGTTCCCCACCTCTGTAACTCTTACACGCCACCCCTCCCCCTGCCCAATCTTTCCCGCCCATTTTACACCCACCCTTGTGAAATCCACAAATACTCCTAAAAGCGTCAGCCAATCCAAAATCAATTTTACCGTCCAAATGTGGGCTGATACCAATTAACGGCCCAGCGCGACTTCAACAGCATTCCGGTTCAGCACCTGAGTATTTTCTGAAGCAGGTGGCTGGGGAAGGAAACTCCCATTGGCTAATAGTAGTATGTTGAATAGGGGTATTCAGCCAGGTGTTGAACCCCATATCAGTTGTCAGATCAATCGTGTGGTGGGGCGTGGCTCCACCGCGTGAGGGGCATTTTGGTCAATTCCACTTTCGTAATATTTTGGCGCCAATTTCGTAATTTGAAAATCTGATTTGATAGGAGAGAGAAAATACTCCCCCCTATAAAATCAACTCCAGGCGCCATTAATGCCAAAATTTTCTGGCTCCTATTTTCTGGCTCCTCATTTCCCGCTCATCATACGGAAATGTCAGCCGCACGTGCAGGTATTCGTAACATCTTGTTCTAACAATCGTAATGCTTGTTTTCTTCATATCATCTTCTACTGCCATTCATAAAAAATTGTTGCATTTGTAACATTTTCCGTAACTCTTTCCCCTGCTACTTGTTGCATTCGTAACATTGCAGTTGTTGCAGGCGAATCTTTTAATATGCCGATTAATTTAAATGAGCTTTCAGTCACTCATGTAGGTATTTTCGTAACATTTGGCTCATGTTTCCAAACATCTTTTGCTTGTAACAACCATAAAGGCGTAAAGATTCGTAACACATATATCTTACGTATCGTAACATCTTGCAAGTATTGCAGGAGAATCTTCAAAAATGCCGATTGAGCTAAACGATATTTCAGTCAGCCATGTAGGTATTGCAAAAAATGGAACATTTGGCTCCTATTTTTGAAACATCTTTAACTCGTATTCGAAACAATCGTAACGGCTTCCACATCCGTAATACATTTATTTAACTACCGTAACATCTTTCAGTTGTTGCAGTAGAATCTTCGAATATGCGGATTGAGCTAAATGAGATTTCAGTCACTCATGCAGGTATTGCAGAAAATCTAAACATTTGTCTAGTGCGTCCGAAACATCTTCTGCTCGTATTCGTACCAATCGTAACTTTTATTTGTTCCCCTCGTAATGGAATCTACATACATGCCCTAATTCGAAATACGTATGGCCTATATTCGTAACATTTCCATGACAAATCAAAACATCTTCCATAATCATTCGTAATATCTTCCACGACCATTCGTAATTATCGCCAATCCAACTACTAACATGTTCGAACGTGTATTGCAGGAGAATGTTCAAATCATGTCGATTTGAATGTGGTGGTTGATCCCGGTCAGTTCCATAGCCTAGGTTAATTACAATAATCTGGAATAATTACGATTGTATGCATTACCTGATGGCTTTGTAAATTTATCAGTTTCATCATAATTAGTGTTCGTGACATTTGTTGTTTGGGATTCGTAACACTCATTAAGACAATCGTGATCACTTTGACAACCTTTCTTAATATTCCTTACTTCGATTCATAAATTTGTCACTTCCATAGGCGACACGCTCCCAATGTTTGACACAATGGATGAAGCATTGCATTTCTACGAGAATTACACTCATCTTGCTGGTTTTGGTATGCAATTAGGTACTAAAAAACATAAGCTAACCCCAATTTCTGAAAATTCAACCACCGACGAGAGGCTATGGTTACAGATGAAACACCTCCGTGTAGATACCTTAAGTTCGTTTACACACATGAATGATTTAGAAAAAAAAGGAACACAAAAAAGATGTGGAATAGAGCCGAGGATCGACTTGGTTGCGAAGCCGAAATTAAAATGAAATGGGACAGATCTATTAAGAAGTATTACATATACAAATGGGTCACAACCCATACACCGCATGTACTGCTCCCTGAGAAATACAAACATTTTTACCGATCAAACAGAAGTGTTGATATGATCCCACAATGCTGCCCTGAAGCCAATCGGTATTCCTACACCCCACCAGGGTCACCTGGCCGAGATAAGACCCTAGGACCTAACAAGAGGCATATAGAGCCTAGGGCAGGCCATCTTCAAGCCCTAAAGCCAAGGTACGCCCTGAAATATCGACTAAGTCCTTCCCTTGCAGGTAGAAAGGCTCCACGAGATGGAAGGCTATTCCAGGCCATGTTGCTGGCCAAGGGCATAAACCCTAGTAAGGAAGAAGAACCTCAACCTGCTCCTAGCCTGACCTCCAGAAGCCCTGAAGAAAAAGTCGGACTCTCGAGTGACCCTCTGGAAGCATTTCTAAAGTATAGGAGAAAAAGAGCCCGAGAATACTTGGCCTAGAGAGGAGAGCTTCCAAGGAATGACCCTGAGCTGAGCCATGAGGAGAATTGGAGTCCTTGGTCCTGAGGCGTGACACTTAGACCAACCCAACCCCCGGAGAGCTACATCAGGAGCTACTTGGAGGCATACCTGAAGCTTAAAGAAGAAGGCCCGAGCGGAAATGGAGAAGGCCCAAGGAAAGAACAGCCCCGAGCCCTAGACCGGCAACCGGACTGATCAGAGGAATTCCATGAAGCCGGCCACGAAGACCGGGTCTTTTGGACAAGGCCCTTGCCACTGAACTAGCCCGGAGCACCAGGCCCGCGACCGCCAACCGAATCAAGCCCGACGCCTGGCCGGTCAAGCCCACCGGGCCGCCACACGCGCCCAACCGGCCTGAGCAGCCGTACGTGGCCAGATTAGGGTTTTTGACCTAATTTAGGTCTTTTATTTTGCTTTAAAGACTACAACTATTATTTTATGTTTTATTCCTTTTTAGTAGGATTATTTAGGGGTTTTAGGATTCTAATTAGGAATAGGACTCTTTATTCTATTCTTATTTAGGAAGTAGTGTTTAGGGAGGAGAGCTTGTTCCCTCACCTATATATAGAGGCCGCCGGCCACCCATTGTAACTAAGACTTTTATGAAATAAACAACCCCCTTTGATAGAACTTTGTTCTTGAAACCCTTATTGTATCTGCATGTGGCGATACTGAAGGCTTGACTTATCAGCAAGAGCATCCATCTCTTGGTGTGGCGTCATCGACTTGATACTTCTGGTTCCCAGCTATTATATAGCTGATGGGTCAAAGTCCTCTTCCGCCCCCGGTTCCCGACGGTTCTACCTTGTTGCACGGTGTCCAACTTGCGGTGTTTAAGGGTCGTCTGCCCACGGTTGCAGCGGTTCACATCAAGTGTCAACCGAACGAGTGCACAAATTGCACTCATACACAAACTAGCTGGGGTAACTTCCTGGAAATCATTCGACATAATGAGGCAAATGTTGGGGGGGAGGTGGTGGTGGCAAAACATGTGGGGTTCACGTACAAGGATCTCAGGAACCACAACAGGTAAAGACTAGAAAATGCATTGAGCCCCGCTGAGGGATCATCACTGCAACGTTATTTAAGGGTTCGTTCAAGAGAGGAGAAGAATTTTTTCTATGAGCTTCAATAGGACAATTGCGGTGAAATCTTGAGTGTTTTTTGGGAAGACAACAGGATGCGGGAAGAATACTCGATGTTTGGGGACTCGATCAGCTTCGATACCACATACCGGACAATCAAAGACTACATGCCCCTATGTATTGCTAAAATATATCCGTAATACTTTATAAATTATATAGTAATATATATGGACTTCATTCGTAACTCTTAATTTAATGGACTCGTTACACGTATTACTTCTTAATACGTTATACCTTCACACGTTATACTTATCAATATATTCCGTAACAGTTGGCTACTACAACCGTAATACTTCATGACTTTATTACGTAACAACATTATTCGTCGGGTACAATCACCATAGAGACATGGTGATCTTCGGTGATGCCCTTTGTTTGACGAGATGTTGGCAACTTTCCAATGGTTGTTTGAAATGTTTGACAAGTGCATGGGATGAAAAAACCAACATCCCATGCCAGTGACATACCATGTATGTGTACATTCCACATACTGAAAAATGCTGTTAGGAACTTGGGGTCGCTGTGCGACATGGTACAAATTCGATGCATCCACAGTCATTTTTAAGTCGTATACGTAATAGTTTATTAATGTTTTGGTACGTTTGATCTCAGGTGTTCGTAGCTGAGCTGAGCTACCTGATGTTTCGTGTTGACACTGAAACAGAGTTTGAGGTACACAAGGGACTGATGAAAAAAAAATGCTTCCCAGATCGTGAACCAGAGGGACACCCATGGCTCTCTCAGATGTACCAAAAAAGGACACAGTGGTCTAGAGCATGGATGCAGTCCCACTTCACGTGTGGAATGTGTAGCTCCCAACTAAGTGAGACGTGCAACAGTAACATGAGGCACTACCTTGCTCCGAACCTCACCCTGGAAGATTTTTTTCAGCAGTTCAGTCGACTAGTGGAGAACAAGAGAGAGGAAGAATTGAAAAGGGACTTCAAGATGAAAACAAAAGACCATTTAATAGGTGATACTAACTTATACTTCGTACTACGTTATCTTCTTCTTCGTGATACTTGTGTACTTTATCTAGTACGTAATATCTGTTTTCCTTTTACGTAATACATTTGTATGTCGCTTGCAATCATATTGAACAGGTTTTTGCACAACACTTTGACAAAACAACTAGCTGAGGAATACACTCCAAAAATGTTCAAGAGGTGGTTCTGTGAATACGAACAGAACTTAGCCTACGGCGTGATAGCATTGGAAGACAAGCCACATGATGGTGTGATAACATTCAACGTATTCAAGCAGGATGTGGATGGTTCCAAAATAGATGAAAGAGTTGTGACATGCACAAGGGATTTGTTCACATATAGTCTGTAGTTTTGCCACATGTTTGTAAATGAATTATTGAGGAACTATTATATGTAGCTTAAGTCTACATGTATTTAGTAATACACATCATACCACGGTTGTCTGAGAACACAGTACAACCCAAGACTGCTAAACTAGTCAACCATATATTGATGCTGAGAGGAGAGGCACGGAAAACTTTAGTACGGATCTTAAAATAAGTCCACCAGGTTGTAAAAAATGAAAATAATGCAGAACGTACAAACCGATAAAACATACACAATAATCTGCAAGAAGATGACAGGAAAATAGCAAATTACGGTTTGAAGAGTCACCAGTGCACAATAAAATGAAAAATGCAATTTACTTGAAAGAAAAGGCCAATATCCAAAGTACAGGAATGTGGCACTCAGTGAATAAGAAAAAAATGCAATTTGAAAACCACAAATGGGGGGTGGGGGAGAGGAATGACCTTCATCTTTAGAATAGAATGCTAAACCATGTTAACTAATACTTATAATTATCCGTCGTAATTTTGTAGATGTTAACTAATACTTATAATTATCCGTCGTAATTTTATAGACGCATATACGTAACTATATATCTCATGTTACGTAATACGTTTCTTGCTACATGTTTGAAATATCACTCAAATAGTTGTGACATGCACAAGGGATTTGTTCACATATAGTCTGTAGTTGCCACATGTTTGAAATGAAGGGCTTGATGTGCAGACATATTATACGATTCAGGGAGGTGCTTGGTGGTAACGGGAATCATTTGCTATTGAATATACCAAAACCATTGATCCTTGATAGGTACATACTATTTGAGTGATTCGTATTATTTGTTATGCTTATCCGTAAACTAAATAGTCCTCATTCGTATAGGTATTGCCGAACAGCAAAGGATGGGCTGTGCATTGAAGATACAATCCCAGAGGTATCACACCCAGATGTTGCCCAAATGTCGGAACTAATTACTGTGATGGCTAAGCTTAAGTCTACGGCATGTTTATGTTATATGATCAAATTACACATTCATTAATCCACAGTGTTTTCTAACACTTACGTAACGGCACAGGTTAATGCAGATACGACCAAGACTGCTACAACTATACAACACATAATTGAGTTGGAGAGGAAGATGAGCACGGAAAAAACTATTAACGGGTCTTAGAAAGAAGTCCCCCACCAGGCACCCAAAAAAATGAAAAAATGTTCAGAGACGTACAAACCGAAGAAAAGGCCAATATCTCAAAGTGACAGGAATGCATTTTTGCACTCAGTGAATAAGAACAAAAATGCAATTTTTGAAAACCACCAAATGGGGGTGGGGGGGAGAGGGGAATGACCTTCATCTTTAGAATAGAATGCTAAACCATGTTAACTAATACTTATAATTATCCGTCGTAATTTTG
Source organism: Linum lewisii (assembly GCA_034768395.1). Lineage (NCBI taxonomy): Eukaryota > Viridiplantae > Streptophyta > Magnoliopsida > Malpighiales > Linaceae > Linum > Linum lewisii. The sequence goes on from CM068304.1 coordinate 16,024,486, forward strand.
TAGATGTTAACTAATACTTATAATTATCCGTCGTAATTTTATAGACGCATATACGTAACTATATATCTCATGTTACGTAATACGTTTCTTGCTACACTGGGATTCGTGTCCTTATTCAATGCCACCCACCAACCAGCATTAAATTAACTGTTTACCTAAAACCTAACTATATATTTATATTTCTCCCTCTTCATTTCTAAATCTCATATTTTGTATTTCCAGATCTCAAAACGATATGCCGCCCCTCATCCCATAAAGTAGCTACAACCTCCCCGCTTACGAGTATACGGCTGACCGACCAACTATATCTTCTTCGTTCGCCTACTTTCTAGGATGCCAAAAACCAGCTGCTCAGAGATGCAAAATGTTCGTCTGGTGCATGGAGATGGATATGAGTGAGAATGAGGAAGTCTCTCGGAAGTACAGTCTTTCTCATGCCAATATGGTGGCTAAGAGAGCTCATCCTCCGAATACAATCAGAGTGAGTCTGGAAAAACAGGTATACATTCTTGCCTTCAAAACTTATAGCCTTCCTCCGTAATACTTAATATCTAAATCCGTTAACTTATGATTATATCTTGTAATTACATGGAGCTGTATTCGTATTACTTTAAGTTCCTCTTCGAACAGAATGGAGGACTCGAGAGCTGATAGAAGAGGTATCAAGTCTTCAATCAAGGGTGGAATTCCTGAAGGGTCAGGTTAGAGATATAGTGGTCGAACAAGATCTTGACATGAGTTAGGAGTTCCTAGTATTTATATTTATGTTTGAACAAAACTAATGAATGTTCAGGTTGTAATCGATGGATGATATTTTGTATGGAATGTTCATGTTTCGAACAGTTATTTTGTATTACGAATTCAGTGTCAAACTATTACGTATGTTCTTATAACGTATTACATTTCATTCCATAAGGTATAACACATTACGATATACAACGAATACCTGAGGAAGGGTACTAGTATCGAATACACATCCAAAAGTGAATACACTTCACTCTGATGCGTAACCCAACTGTTACGTATCACCATGAAGGGTACTACGCCAAAAATTGTTACTACCATGTCAAAAGTTTCTCTATTCCTTACCCCCTAAGTCTATTCAATTCATCAATGCCTTCTGCAGCACTAAATCCGCTAGCTCGTTATAAGGCGACATGAACAGCAGTAGACACATATCAATCCTCCTCTTCTCAATACTTTGGGGATCTGACCAGCCCTGAATGATATCTGTCACAACACCATCCTAAAACTCCATCAAGCTAAGGGTAAAAATCCCGCATGAACTGCTATCTGACTGTTTAATCCGGTGATGGCTCACCCGTTTATACTTCTCAATTACCTCAGCTGGTACTGTAGTGCGGAACATTGGAATAAGATTCTTAGCCAGCAACTGTATGTTCTTTGCAGTCCTCATCATTACCTCACCAAAGTCAATTGATCGATCGAGGCTATAAAGGTAGTCACACCTATTATTCTTTAAATTCACGCAAAAAACTACAAAATGTTCATTGTGACACAATGGGAAGAACCACTGCACGAATAGAAACAAACACAAATGTTACGAATATTAATAAGAACAATTACGAATATTGATGTTTTATATTACGCAAACTACTAACAACTTTTACTAATAATTGCATTTAATGTTACGAATTTTAAAGAACTTGTACTGTATATGATAAGAACTGATTAGTATAACTTACGAAGTTGACTTTGCCCCAATCTATAGCAGTAGTCCAGTCCTTCCCATGAATGTAATCCATTGCCTCCAAAATGTTGACTTCATAATTCTCGTTGTTGCACATGCTCTGGAATCGGATAAAACATAGTTAGTTCAATTTGTATAATAAACTGGTTATTGAACTAAACCAAAAAACAACAAAACACTTACAGCAAACTTAAAGCCGAACATGAATCGATCGCAAACACCATCATCCTTGAACCAAATATTGATGAACTGATCATACGTGTCAAAAAAAAGTTTGACAACATGTTGCCAGGTTTGCAAGTCAGGAACTCTTCCCTGTTCAGACTACCAATATCGTCTTTTGTCCGGAACAGAACTTCCTCAGTGAAATGTCCAGGGAAAAAATGAACATGTAGTACTTAAAATGAAATAAAGTATTATGAAATAAAGTATTATGAAATAATTGGGAACCCATTGCGTAATTTGATAAAGATTCATTCACCTGGCCAAATCCTCACACCACATGTACGATATGAGCGCTTCACTCTTCTCCCTATCTGCCCATACATCATCGCTGAAGGCTTCCATTTTATCCACAATCATTTGTTGGGCCTGCTATTACAAAATAATAGTTAAGGTATTACTAATCAATCAGTTAAAGTGTACTAATCAGACTCCATTATACGAGTAAGTAATACCATTGATGCTGGTTGTTGTACTTCGTTCCTTGCCAGTGATGTTGGCTGTTCTACTTCTTTTCTGGACACTAATGTTTGCACTTCTACTCCTTTTCTTTCCACTATGTGTGTACACCTTAATCGTTTAATAGGCTGATTTTCATAGGGAGACTTTAAGTACTTAGACCGCAATTTGATCCTTTTCGATTCGGTCCTTGCCTTCTTCTTCTCCTTCCCCCGTAAAAAACATTATTACCAATTACAAAATAATTACTAAAACAAAATAATGGCATCTAAAAAAAAATTACATTATAGGCTCATAACTCATCCAAATTAAAAGTTGAAAATGTAAATAAAATCCATAACAGATTATTGTGTATAAACCCCCATGTGATGCGGCCCCCCCATTACGAAACTATTACTATGGAAAGGTCCTCAATCTATTACTAAACATAATAAAAAACCTATACGAATCATAACATCCAACTATACCGATGTATCCTCCTTGCCCTTCTTCGTCTCCATTTCAGCTCTCGAATCGGCAATTGGTACCTCCTCCTACTGTTGCTGAGGAGAAGTCTCTGGTTGCTTGTCTTGCTGACCGACTTCATCTTCTACAACTTCCTTCCCAATCTCTACTGACTCATCGCCAATTGTCTCATCATTTGTGGCGTTGTTCCCCCTCACTCTTTTCAGCTTCAGTGGCACCCTGAATCTTGTTCACCACTTCCTCTTTCTCCATAAGTTTTCACCTTCGTCCCCATCCCCCCTGGTGCTTCAGCACTCTCCTTCTGCTTCTCCATCACCTTCTCTTTCCATACCGGTTGCCCCCTCTTGTCAACACCCTTCTTCGATGCCCACTCTTCTTCACCTCTTTCTCCTGAGCCTAAGAGACCTTGTCCATCCCAATAGCCCCTTCCTTTGACTTAGTGCGGGACCTCCCCCTGCGGAGAACAGATTCATCGTTAACCATCTTCTTCTTCTTCTTACTAGACTTCATATTGTCCATAGCCTTATTGATGTCTGTTCGAGAATACCTTGCCAAGACAAGATCATCAGCTATCTCGTGCTCCAATGATACGCTACGCTCAAGAGCAGCTGCAATGCAACCATCGCATTGCTGCTTCTGCTCCAACAGCGTGGCAAGAGCACCCATGTGGAAATTGACGTGTGCCTCCAGCCAGTCCCTCCTCTCCTCGACATGTGGTAAAAAATAATAAGAAACATATTACGAATACACCATCAACGAACACAATCATAACAGAAATGAACACGAACATATATGTAAAAGGTATTACGTAAAATGATCTACAGTAATATGAAAACATATACTACACAACTAACCCCAAAAAAGCTCATGTTCAACTATATCTCGTACCTGGGCCAATGACATGTGATCAATGTCGAGTCTAGTGAATGGCATGGTGGAGGGGTAGGCATCCTCGGGCTTCAGCTGCGGCCTCCCCCCTTCTTCCTTCCTCTTATCCTTCTTCTTTGGATCATCATTCCTCTGCTTCTTCATTGGTTAGGAAGACTTGCCTTCCTCACCCAATAGCCTGTTCGTGTGAACCACGGGGGTATTGACTAGGTGAGGGGCAGGGGTCTTGACTTGCTCAGACTCAGGGTGCCATTCAACAATGATGCCTTTGTCCAGGCCCCCGACCTCTTCCAGCCTTGTCGTGTGCTGTTTGATGGCTTGCAGAGTCTTGTTCTTCGCCGTGGGTCTGAGCTTGGGGATGGAGTCACCCTTCAGCCCCGCCATATCAACAAAGAACAGCTGCGTGTGGGAAAATGTAATACTAAGTGAATCCCCACGAAATACAAAGAACACAAACACGTAATACTATGCTGAAACATACGTAATACTAATATTAACGTACCATGAGGATACACAGGTCAGCCTCGATGTATCCTTTATCGGCACGTCCAACTTCACGGAACATCTTCACCAGGAAAGAGCACCAGTTGTATTCCTCCACACTATAGGCTGTACAACCGTAGATAACCCCCAAGTAGAATAGTGGGACTCTCTGACCGACTTTTGGGTGTAAGATGTTGCCAACCAAAACCATGAAGAACAGACTAAACCACTTCTCATCGTCAGTGGTTTTCGACAACTGATTCTTGAGATCACCTAACCCAACTGTGGTCGCCTCCTCTCTGAATCCCCAGATTCCGGGACCAGACCCTAACATCTTGAGTTGGGTATCTCAACTGGTCGAAAAAAACAGATGCATGGCCCCTGGGTAGGCCATATATTCTTTGAATATGATCTTCAGTCAATTTGACCTAAGCACCTGGCCTCAAGGTAAGGGTGAGGTTTAAGAAATCGAAGCTCTTAATGAGCCACTTCATCTGGTTAATATTGAACTATTTGACATACAGAAATTCCACAAACCCTAATCCCCTTTCCTCCAACATACTTTTACGTTGTGGGGAACTACCCACCCATATATTGCGCATCCTTACAGGACTGCACCTCCATTGTGTCAGACGGTCTTGCTCCAGTTGTTGCTCCAGTAGACCTCCTTGACGGTGATTTACTTGAGGTTGTTGAAGTTGTTGAGGTTGCTTCTCAATTTCCTCTCTGTTTTTTTCCATTGTTTGTATTACGAATAGGATGATTAACTCTCACGATAAAGCTTGTTCGTTGTTATAACTATTACGAATTAGTGAAGAATAGGGGGGCGAAGTATTACTTAGAAAGAGAGAGATAGAGAGTTCTCAATTTAGATACAATAAAGTTGCATGCATATGAGCAGGGTATAACTTTTGAAAATCGTAACCACTCTCTAGTATTAATTCAAGGAATTTATATCAGCTGAAAAGACACTACTGAATCCACCGACTGCTCCACGGTAACAGAAAATCTATAGTTACAAGCTTCCCTACCGCCCTCATGGGCACACATTCCCGCCCATTTGGCCGGCCGTGCAAAAAACCAAAAATACCCCAAAGAGCGATCTCAACTCCGAAAATCAATCATGTCCGTCTAATTATGGGCCCATACTAATGAATGGTCACGATGTCGTTCAGCACGAATTCAGCAGCAATCCGGTTCGGCACGTGACTATTTTCGACTCCCATTGGTGGGAGCACAGTTTTCAAGAGAGAAAGAGAGCGGCGGCGGTTAAATGAAAGTGGAGAAGAGTTGGCCCGGAAACCAAGGGATGACGGTGACTTGGAACTTGAGTGAGGGACTGGATGCCGGTTCTAAAGGAGGGGACGCCACCATCTGACTAACGAAGAAGATGGGGCGGCGCTTCTATTGTTGGGAATCAAGGGGAGTGGCTGTAGAAGGTGCTTTGGCGGTCAACAGAAGGCGGCGGCCACAATCCTCACGACGGTGGTGATAAGAAACACCACATCCAAGATACCTGGAGGCGGCGGCGGAACTCCGGTGGCGGCGATTGAACGGTGGTTTGCCAGTGAGCCACCTCTTAGCTGCGCCTTTAAGAGAGAACGGGAAAGCTCTCAAGCAAAGAGTGTTATTGTCGAGATTCCAATTCTTGAAAGTACCGCAGAGATCAATGAAATCCTCCATATGCGTGCACGGATTGTGAAGTGTCTTGCCTTCAAATTGTAGATCTCTAGAGAGCATAGTCAAGAAAGGAATCTTGATCACATAGTCAGGATCTCCTTTGATGCGTGGCACGGCGATAGAAGATCGAACGCTAGTCGCGCTCGGCTTTTTGTAGTCAGCTGGACTCTAGGGCATGCCCAGTTGATCACCCATCCTAGGAGATGGAGGAGGTGAAAGTGATTCGGTCTATGAAGCAGATGAAGATTCTGATGAGGAATCCTCCTTCAGTTCTTCAATCTTGATCGGAGTGAAAGATGGAGGTGGATTGGTTCTGCCTCTCGTTGAAATTCATGATTTGTTCGGTAGAGCAGAACTGCCTGATCTCTCTATACTCTTAGCCTTATCGTTCTTGGTGGTTTAAGAGCGCGTGAGAGGGCGGTGATGCATAAACTTGTGAACAACCTACAAATGAAAAAAAACAAGCAAACCAGTGTAAAATTGAAGTGGATGGAAAGATGAAAGATGGAAAGTAGAAGAATAAAATGCCAGTTCTTCTTTCAAACAATTAAAAGAAATCCCCGACAATGCCACCAATTTGATGAACCGTCATAGAGCAGGTTTATCAAATACTACCAAGCTGGAAAGCTAAGTAGATCGTATTCCACGGGCCTTCTAATAATTGTCTACTCAAATGTAAAGGCATATTATTCAGGTTTAACACGTTGTGCGTGGTGTGAGTTCCACGACTTATATTCTAGAGAATGCAAGCAAATTAAAACTTAAATTGAAAGACAGATTGAAAGATTGGGTTGACTTAACAAAGACGACAGACAAGCTTAGACTTCGAATCCCCCTTAGTTCACCAGAGCATTGTCAATCAACAGATCAGCGGATTTCAATTCTCGTTCAATCAATTCTAAGACACCACCATAACTCCTGACCCTTAGGTTTAAGACTGGCGAACGTTCGCTCTATCCGATCTAGCTACCAAGATTAATTAGTCGCCCGAGCACGGTCGCCTCTCGCAATGGCTAAACTAACTGGTGGAATTACTAATGATTTATGAGTTACTCTTGCAATGGATTAACCCTAACTGGTTCCTACGAAAGGCACACTCCAATGAATAGGTTAATTGTTGATTTGGTGTTTTAAAGTAAGGTGAGCGTTCACTTCTATCCTTAGCTTAACAAGAATCTAATCTAGGTGATCAATCCAGACAAGAAACATAAACAATGAAGAACAAATCAAACATGAAAGAGAAGGTGATTGAACTTTGAATCTAATCACCGCCGATCCGTGACCGCATTAAAGCCTTGGGTCACTTAGGGTTCATCTAGTCTAAGCTCTACGAGTTTATCTATGAGTTTAGCTACTCATGTTCATAACAGCAGAAACAAAGACAGAAACAGAGTTCATCATGAAAAGGAAGAACAGATGGGAACTGTAAAACCTAATGAAGACGACTATGGCAAAGCTCCGCTCTCCGGTAATCTTCACTCCTTGCTCCGAGCCTTCGAGGTGAAAAGATGGCATCACGATCTCTCCCTGGATCTTCGAACTCTCAAACTCTATTCTCTCGAACTTCTTAGGTCTGGAACTTGTGATAAGTTCTATTTGGAAAAGTATATGATTAAAGTATCCTCCTTGTTTGAGCCGCCGGTTTTATATTTATACTTAACCTTTCCCAGTCGGATTAGGTTAATAGTTTTCAACGAAAACTTGAGGAGTTTTCGCCGAAAACTTCTTTGAAAAGGGCTGACCGATTCGACTGTTTTTCCTGTGTCGATTTCGTTCAGATTTTTCGGTGACAACTTTGACTTCTCGCTGAAAACTTCTTCTTCAAAGCTCTGACGATTTCATCTTGAGTTTTCGGTGAAAACTTAAGGTCTTTTCGCTGAAAACTTCTGTATAAAACAGGGCAGGATTTGTGTTGACTTGATTGACTCTTGGATCAATTCTGGAGCAGTTTCTTGGGGCTCCAATGCCTTAGACATGTCCCTGGTTACATTAATTGATGGCGAAAACTTGTGCTATCATGAAAAAACTAGGAAACCATCAAATAGACCCGAAACGGGTCAAAGTAACACAAATGGCACGAGATAGAGCAGTTGAGTGAATATTCGCTATTCTGCCCTAAAAACAATGTCTTAAGACATGAAATGTCGCTTAAATGAGGCTGATAATCACGTCAAATCGAGTGTCATCAAATACCCCACACTTAAGCTTTTGCTTGTCCTCAAGCAAACTGAATAGACAACGCTTGTGTTCATAAATGATAAGATCGATTAAATTGAAGTTCGAGCATACACAATGAATTATCAGACAACTCCTTCTAGAACAAGGAACCTAACATGCATACTGATCAGCCAAACAACCTGGTCTCACTAAAAACTGCACACGACAAGAAGTAGTAACCAATCATGCACGAATTTGACCTGATCGACCAGACTCCTCACACAGATAATATTTAGTAAAAGGAAAACTCTCATTCTCTGTGTTTAGAGATGTGTTTCTGCTCTCAATCATTTTCTGTTACTGAATTCTGTCATAAGTTTGCAATTTGACCACATCTTCACCACTATGACGACACGAGGAACTAGTCAAGAAGGACTTCCCTACTTAGAACTGTAACAAATTCTACACTACAAGGGTTCATGATGAGATGGATGAAGGGAATGTATGATGATGGCTTTGGTGCGGTGTAGCTTTCGACTAACTTCCCTCGAATCAAGCCTATGGCTTCCTACCGTCTAACTAGACACGGGTGGAATAGTGTATGCTCGTCCTATGATACCCTCAAGTAACTTAGCACTTTATTCTGCTAACACTTTTTTTTTCTGAATTTTTCTTTTACATTTTTTTGACTTCGTTCTTCCATATGTAGGGAGAAAGAACGTTATTGAACTGAACTATAAACTTACAACTTTGAACTTTTTCTATTTTTTTGAATTTTTCTTTCTTTTTCTTCTTCTCTTTTTCTTTTGTGCTGATTTTCTTTTACTTGCTAGAGGGGTTTACATGTCTGGACATAATAGCTAAGACCACCTGTTTAATGGCTATAGGCAGGTTACCATAAACTGACTTCCGGTAGGCTAATCTAGACTACAACCACAAGGGATCAACGGGGAATGAAACAATGGGGATTAGCTGTAATGTTATACGAACCGAAAGAACAGGCCAAGCTCAAGGGTTTAAACCTAATAGATTAACGTTGGGTAGGCTATCTGGCTTAGTAGCTGAATCTAGGTGCCCCTATCATTCTAGAACTCATGTCATCTTGTGGTGTCGAATAGGTCTCATGCAAATTCTAACTCATTCAAGCAAACAGAAAACCACTCAAAAAGAGTTGAAATTGCAAGTTTCGCGTAATGGATCAAAAGCTCACAGTTGGTTTGCTAGTCCGATTCGGTCATTTTCATGCAATCAAGGCGACAAACTACAAGTGTGATTATATAAGAATCTATTCTAACCAGGAAATTTAGCATCAAAGTATACACGTCGGTTCTCAGGTTCTAGGTTAAGCAGTCTAAGCATCATTATGACGATTTGAACAACATTTTAACATCACAAATCAAGAACTGAGCAATTCTACTGCTAGAGAAATTGGAGAAGGCACCACGAAACACAATAAAAGATCAATCAAGATCATGCATGGTTCTCTAACATCCTACCCCACACTTAGACTGTTCCGTGTCCTCACAGGACTAAAAAGAGATTGAGAGTTACGGGGAACCTGAGAAAGGGGGTGGTGTAGCGGATGGGTTCGGAGAGCGAGCCGTGGAGCAGAGGAGAGTAGTTATCAAAAGACACCTACAAAACACAAACAACCAAAAGATCAAAAGGAAACCGGGACAAGTGTCCCGGATCCACACATAAAAAGATGGATCAAAATCCGAAAAGAAGAAAGAAAAATTAAGGGAAAGGATAGAAACAACCTGATCACTGTCCCTCAGGTGGGGGTGGAGGCGAAGACGGTAGAGGGGAAATGCCAAGTCGTTGCTCAATCTGATGCCGCCATGCAAGCTCGGCCTCTTGTCTAGCTTCCTGGTTGGTCATGAACTGTTGTAGGACAGCCCACTGTGCATTCTGCTCCTCTTCGTGCTCTACTCGGTCCTTCTGCCATTGAAGTGAACCGGTAGAGTAGTCGATCTGCCATTGCTTAATGCGCGCCAGCCTCTCGTTAATCTCATTGGGCATCTGTGGCTTAGGCAGAGGAGGCAACTCCAGAAGGGGAGTGTGGGACAATGGCTCCACATTAGGAGCGCCAGCTGGAGGTGGATGCGCTTTCTTTGGGCGGCGAGGGACCATTCTGTAATCGTCGAGACTGCCAGAGAGGTCGAGGCCCCGAGCTATGGCGAGCTCAGCTCCGATGTGCTCAATCTGAACGCGAGGAATATCAGGGCCCCATTTGTCGCCGATCCTGAGGTTGTTGATCAGACAGGAAATAAAGGAGCCGCCAGCAAGTTCGAAGGGGAGTTTTTTGGTGGTCGCGCACTTGTGGAAGAACCTCGTAAGCCACCATCCGGGGTGAAGACGAACCTCCTCTTTTATAACACGGAACAGTACGAGCTCCTCTAAGGAGACATGGCAACGGCCCGCTTTGCTGCAGTAACACAGGGATCGCGTCCAAACATAATGAAGGAGTTTAAAGAGAGGGTGGGCAATGTCACCTAGCGAGGGGTTGATGATAGGCTTGACCTCGGGTTGGCTAGAGAAAAAATTACATATTGCGGGGTATGGTTCATGTGCGATGGAGTAGACGTCTGTAAATCCAATGGCGACGTCCTGGACGATGGCAAGGGGGTCAAGTAGGTGGGCGAACTCGTGGGTTGTCTTCTCATATTGAACACCACCGAGGCGGAAGGATACAAGCTTTTGGCTGCAGCTGGGTTTCGGTGTAAGGAGCTTGAATGAGCTCCATAATTCTTGAAGGGCAACCAGAGGATAGGGGGAGCCAAAAGTTGTCAAGGATCGCATGCCGGTTTGTTCAAGGACGTGGTCGACGTTGGAGTGCCAAGCCGGATCGTGGTTCCTGAGACTGTCTAAGGAGAGAACTGCCACGTTTGCCAGAGGGATGTCTTTGATTTTCTGATATACCTCTAGTTGGTGCGGCTCAATGGCAGCGATAAATGGATGCAGGGCCTCAGTGGTGGCGGCAGGAGCACTGGAGATAGGGATCACTGGGGCCGGTGTAGCTTCAGGGACTAAGTGTGTGGTCACGGGAACTGGAGCAGATGGCGTGGGCGGACGAGATGGTTTAGCCTTGTCCTGTCGAGCCTTGGATCGTTGCTCCCTATCTGCACTAGTGTTCTTAAAACACTTCGGATTCCTGCAATACACAACTCAGAGCAGACCAGAATTAGATGACAAGAATCCTACCCCACACTTAGTTTGAAACCACGGTTCTAAGAAGAACAAAGCGAACAAGTGGGGGTAAGCAAATAAGCCAAGAGATCACAATGGCAAAGCATAGCAGATAAGAAACGGCCAACATGCAGGGGAAAACACGACATTCAATTACCAAGTATGAGAAACCACGCAATTGATAGACGGCAGAGCATAAGCCAATTTATCTGCACAAGACTATAAAAAATCATCCACGAGGGTAATAAAGATCAAAGGGGTTCCAAAATTTGAGCAAGAATGCACCGAAATAGCAGACACGCAATTCGAGGAAAACCGAAAAGTCACCCAAAGTCAAACATGTCCAAAACCGAAAGTCAATACGCCAAAAGATTCAAAATTGAGGGTTGAACAACTAACCGTGAATACATGACTCAAGAAAATGGTTGGAAATCTGAGAAATCGACCAAAAGCTTGAAAACTCATTTCGGGTGGAACCGGAGCTATAGGGCTCCGATTTGAGAGTTCTAGGTTGCAATCAACAAAGGAGGAGGAGGGAGAGGACCGGCGGCGACCAGGCGGCGGCGGAGCGGCGACGGACGGCGGTGGCAGGGTATTTTCGGGGGGAGATCGCGAAAATAAAACTGAGGGAGGGTTTTAAAGCAGGCGAAAAGGCCCAGATTTTTCGACGAAAAGATTGAGGAATTTTTGGTGAAAATTCCCTCAGAAAAAACGATGCCGGCTGGAAAAGTTAGTTCTCGCCGTGAAGTCATGTTTTCGGTGAGAACTTTTTGAAAATGAGAAACAGGAGGATCTGGGGTTTTAAAACCAGAGTTTTCGGTGAAAACTGAGAGGGGTTTCAGCGAAAACTCGTTTGAAATACGGGTTTTACAGTTTTTTTTGAAAGGTTGGGGTTTAAAAGAGACGACTCTAAATAAACACAAACTTACTCCAGCCGTGGGTTGCCTCCCACGAAGCACTCTTGCTTAACGTCCGTAAGTTTGATGATACCTGGATCGGAGCTACTGGGTTGATGCGAAGTAATGCACGTCGATGAGGGAGACAGTCAATCCCTGTAGGTCTTCTTGAGTCTATGGCCATTGACCATAAAAGGTTCTTGACCGTGGCCTTTAATTAGTATGCTCCCAAGCAATGTCTGCCTAACCACGGTGTAGGGGCATGACCAACGGGATTTCAGCTTACCCGGGAAAAGCTTCAGACGAGAATTGTAGAGAAGGACTTCATCTCTGGGGTAAAATTGCTTGACCCCCTTCAACTGAGCGTCATGGATCCTCTTGGTGCGTTCTTTATAGAGTTTCGTGCTCTCGTACGTGTGAAGACGATGCTCCTCAAGCTCAACAATCTGATCGTGGCGCATATTCTTTGCTACTGATCGTTGGCATGCATCACAATGATGAGCAAAAGTGTCGGAATCACTAAAGATAGAAGGCCAGTAAAAACTAGTTTAGAGTACCTTTCTTATAGTGCAGTTGCCGACGAAGTGTCCTCCAAACTGACCTTCATGGCACTTACTAATGATGTCAGCGGCCTCGATGTAAGAGACGCACCTCCGGATCATCCCGTCAATTCCAATGCGGTACAAGAACAGCTCGTCCTAGAAGTAAGACTTGGCTTCTTTAATGAGCTTCTTCCGCGCATTATAATCCAGTCACGGCGGTATTATGTAGCGAGATAGATAATTAGCTACGGTGGCATACCAGGGCTCTTCCGGTGTTGTTGCATCACTCAGCTCTTGAGCATGAGCAATCGCCCAAGGCTCGATGGCTATGCTGATTACTTGTTCATAGATTTCAAGACGCAACAACTCGTTAGGGAAAGAATCATTGATGGGAGTAGTAGTAGACTTACCTATTTGTGATTCCTCAAGTCGGGAAAGGTGATCGGCTGCTAGGTTCTCAGCTCCCTTCTTGTCTTTAATTTCTATGTCAAACTCTTGGAGGAGGAGGATCCTCGGATGAGCCTTGGCTTCGAGTCCTGCTTGGCTAGGAGATGGCGCAGAGCAGCGTGATCAATATAGATGATGACACTCGATTTGACGTGATTATCAGCCTCATTTAAGCGACACTTCCTTGCTTAAGACATGGTTTTTAGGGCAGAATAGCGAATATTCACGCAACTGCTCTATCTTGTGCCATTTGTGTTACTTTGGCCCATTTCGGGTCTATTTGATGGTTTTCTAGTGTTTTCATGATAGCACAGGTTTTTGCCGTCAAATAAAGTAGCCAAGGACGTGTCTAAGGCATTGGAACCTCGAGGAATCGCACCGAAACCAATCCAAGAAGTCAATAAAGTCAACAGAAATCCTTCCCCAATTTACACTGCAGTTTTCAGCGAAAACTCCCCAGGTTTTCAGCAAAAACTCAAGAAGAAATTGGCAGAGCTTACAAAGAGAAGTTTTTGGAAAAAAGTCAAAGTTCTCGCCGAAAACACTAAGTCCAAAAATCACAGGAAAATCAGCCGACGGAAGCCTCCATTTACAAACAGGTTTTCGGCGAAAACTCATCAAGTTTTCACCGAAAAATCCTTCACAAATCAGGCGACTTAGGGTTAAGTATAAATACTTAAACCAGCGGCCCAACTAGAGGGAGAACACACAATCTAATAATTCAGAACTTTCATGAGTTCCAGACCTAAGGAGTTCAAGATAGCAAAGTTTTAGAGTTCCAAGAACCAGGAAGAGATCATGACGCCATCCCTTCACCTCAGAGCCTTGGAGCTAGGATTGAAGATTACCGGAGAACAAAGCATTGCCAGAGTCGTCTTAATTAGGTTTTACAGTTTCTATCTGTTCTTCCTTTTCATGATGAACTCTGTTTCTGTCTTTGATTCTGTCGTTATGAACATGAGTAGCTAAACTCGTAGATAAACTCGTAGAGCTTAGACTAGATGAACCCTAAGTGACCGAAGGCTTTAAAGCGGTCAAGGATCGGCGGTGATTAGATTCAAAGTTCAATCACTTTCTCTTTCATGTTTGATTTGTTCTTCGTTGTTTATGTTTCTTGTCTGGATTGATCACCTAGATTAGATTCTTGTTAAGCTAAGGATAGAAGTGAACGCTCGCCTTACTTTAAAACACCAAATCAACAATCAACCTATTCATTGGAGTGTGCCTTTCGTAGGAACCAGTTAGGGTTAATCCATTGCAAGAGTAACTCATAAATCATTAGTAATTCCACCAGTTAGTTTAGCCATTGCGAGAGGCGACCGTGCCCGGGCGACTAATTAATCTTGGTAGCTAGATCGGATAGAGCGAACGTTCGCCAGTCTTAAACCTAAGGGTCAGGAGTTATGGTGGTGTCTTAGAATTGATTGAACGAGAATTGAAATCTGCTGATCTGTTGATTGACAATGCTCTGGTGAACTAAGGGGGATTCGAAGTCTAAGCTTGTCTGTCGTCTTTGTTAAGTCAACCAATCTTTCAATCTATCTTTCAATTTAAGTTTTAATTTGCTTGGATTCTCTAGAATAGAAGTCGTGGAACTCACACCACGCACAACATGTTAAACCTGAATAATCTGCCTTTACATTTGAGTAAACAATTTTTCGAAGGCCCGTGGAATACGATCTACTTAGCTTTCCAGCTTGGTAGTATTTGATAAACCTGCTCTACGACGGTTCATCAAATTGGCGGCATTGCCGGGGATTTCTTTTAATTGTTTGAAAGAAGTTCTGGCATTTATTCTTCTACTTTCCATCTTTCATCTTTCCATCCACTTCAATTTTACACTGGTTTGCTTGTTTTTTTCATTTGTAGGTTGTTCACAGGTTTATGCATCACCTCCCTCTCACACGCTCTCAAACCGCCAAGAACGATAAGGCTAACAGTATAGAGAGACCAGGCAGATCTGCTCTACCGAACAAATCATGAATTTCAATGAGAGGCAGAACCAATCCACCTCCATCTTTCACTCCGATCAAGATTGAAGAACTGAAGGAGGATTCCTCATCAGAATCTTCATCTGCTTCATACACAGAATCACTTTCACCTCCTCCATCTCCTAGGATGGGTGATCAACTGGGCATGCCCTAGAGTCTAGCTGACTACAACAAGCCGAGCGCGACTAGCGTTCGATCTTCTATCGCCGTGCCACGCATCGAAGGAGATCCTGACTATGTGATCAAGATTCCTTTCTTGATTATGATCTCTAGGGATCTACAATTTGAAGGCAAGCCACTTGACAATCCGTGCACGCATATGGCGGATTTCATTGATCTCTACGGTACTTTCAAGAATGAGAATCTCGACAAGAACACTCTTTGCTTGAGAGCTTTCCCGTTCTCTCTTAAAGGCGCAGCTAAGAGGTGGCTTACTAGAAAACCACCTGGTTACTACACAGACTGGGATACTCTTGCTCAAGACTTCGTCGAAGAGTACTTTCCTCCTTCCAGAACAACAACCTTCAAGGACAGCATCGCCAGATTTTCTCAAAAGGAAGGAGCGAGCTTATATGACACTTGGAATGAATTCCAAGAACTTCTCCACAACCGTCCTCACCACGGTTTCGAGCAGAGACAGTTAGCTGAAATCTTTGCTCGAGGTCTTCGTGAAGAATTTGCCAAATGGGTCAATTCCCTAGCTGAAGGGGATTGCACTACCCTCCCACCTGAAGCTGCTCTTCCTCATTTCACGAACTGTGCTTCCAAGTCAAGGAACTGGGAACGACAATCAGAAGGATCAAGAAGCAAGCTCGATCTTGAAGCAACCATTAAAGCAGAAGTTGAGAAGCATCTGAAGAAGTCTTCTTCACCCATCAAACCGCCAGCAGCCTTTGTCTACATTGCTGATTGCGAGTGGTGTGGAGCTTGTGCTCATAATGGAGGCTGATGCCAAAACTTTGGTAAAACAGAAGTCTGGTCTGCCGAAGAAGTCAATTTCATTCAACAAGGCTTCAACAACAATCAGAATGGTTATGTTATCTACTGCAACTACAGACAACAGGGAAATTACCAAGATCGACCTCCCTACAATGTTGGTGCCAACCAAAACCAAGGCCAGAACCAGAATAGCCGACCAACTGGTCCAGTTCAGGATCAAAAGCCGAACCATCCGCCAAGGAGTGGCTACCAGCCGCCACACCGAAATCCGGGTAACTATGGAACTGCTCTTGGCAATCGCCAGAACCAATATCTGAACAATACTTATACGGGACATCAACATCAAAAGGACAACAACGTCAGTGAACTAGACAAGAAGCTCAATCAGATCATCTCCAGACTTGACGATCATGATAGTCAGTTCAAAGCTCAAGCTCTCCTCAACCAAGAACAGATTGCATCCGGTCAAAGAATAGAGCATGCAGTAAACCAGATCTCTAGCATGTTAACATCTGGTCGACCATTGGCCAGCTTCCAAGCCAAACCGAGCCGAATCTGAGAAAAGAGCAAGCTAAGATGGTATCTATTCAAGATCTGACAAACTCACCTACTAATGCTTCTTCTAATTTATGCAGGCTCATTGAAGCTCCGGAGAAGAAGGAACCACAAAAGGAGGTGCCTAATGAGTATGATCCTCCTCTTGCTCGGTACTACGAGAAGCCTCCTTTTCCAAGAGCATTGCTACCGAACGCAAGGATCGAGATTGGCATGTGGGGAAACAAAGAAGGATACTCTACCATCCGTAGCAAGAAGCCTTCTTCGCCATATTCAGCTAAGTGTTCCGATCCTGGTTCTTTCACGCTACCTCTAGTCATTAATGATCTTGAGATAGAACGTAGTTTGGTTGATCTAGGTGCGTCTGTCAATGTTATGCCTATGAGTTTGTTCGAGAAATTGAATCTAGGAGAACTTGAACCGACTAGCATGCAACTTGTCTTTGCTGATAGATCATTGAAAACACCTAGATGAGAGATTAAGGATGTTGTTACTAAATGTGGTCCTTTCACTTTCTTAGCTGATTTTGTGATCATAGATACTAGCGAGGAGGATTCTACTATTCTTATAGGTCGACCCTTCATGGCAACAACCGGAATGCAAATCAATGTTCCGAGTGGTTCTTTGACCTTAAGGGTTGGTAAGGAAACAATAACATTCCGCCTTAAGGACAGTATGAAATATACTCCTATGAATGAAGAACCTCACTGCCTTGCTATTGAAACTGTGGAGTTGACTCCGGTCAACTCCGTTACTGATGTCTCTTCTAGTGGTTCTAGATTAATTGTTGTTGCAGGTGTCGAACAGATTATCAAGCAGAAACCAGGATCTTCGTCTCAAAAGCCGCCAAAGAAGAAGGAACTGAAAGCCTCTTCTTCACTGCCAAGCAAGGAACCTGGCACGGACTGTCCTCATTCCTTCCATCGTAACACTCATGAAGGATGATCCCTCAAGAGAACTGTTCAGACCGTTCAAGATCACTTATCATCTTCCCGATGGACGTACTAAGCTCACTCATGCTAACGGGAAGAAATTCACGCTCAACGGAGATACCCCGAAGCTCTAATTCATGAATTCCGACGCTAGCGTTAAGGAGATCCTGAGTTGGGATGTCTCCTAATACCATCCAGGTATCGTCCAGCTCAAGGACGTTAATCAAAGAGCATTTCGTGGGAGGCAACCCACGACTGGAGTCAATTTTTCATTTGTGTCAAACTCCTTGTTTTAGAGTCGGTTCGGGGGAGCCAAAAGTGTCAGTTTGCATGATTTCTTATTTTTCATGTGTAGTTTATGTGTCATCGTTTCAATCGCAAGTTGTTTGAGGTTGTTCCAAATTTTGTCAAATTATTTCTAATTTTCTGAAGTTTGCCGGGATTACGAAAATATTTTCAATCGTGCAGGTCAAAGTTTTTGGTGAAAAGTACTTATTTTTTCGGTGAAAACTGCCCTTTAAATCCCACTGTGTTTTCTGATAGATTTTTGGTAAACTTTTTGGTGAAAAAGTACCCAACTTTTCGGTGAAAACCGGCTTTGAAAACCGGCAGACGTTTTGAACTTGATTTTTTGGCGAAAACTTGCACTTCAAAAATATTTAAATTCTAGGAGGAGGAAATGATGCTAGTTTTTTTCTCTCTGAAAAAGCTCTAAAATAGTTTTGGCGGGAAATCTTGCGATTGTCAGATCCGAAGCAATTCTTCGTCGGAGTGTTGTTCTGAGTGTGGGTGCGCTCCTCTCAGCAGTACTCCGTCGTCGGTCCGACGAAGATACCTGGTATCAGAGCGTTCTTCTGTCTGAGTTCGGCTCGTTGAGGTTATTTCTTTCGGTTTCTTGCTACTGCGAGGTTTGAAGGGTGGTTGTTGAGCTGTCCTGTTGTGGGTGCGCTCCAGCAGGGAGTTCCGATCCCTCTTCTCATCGGTGGCCGCCTGGCGTGCTCCGTGACCGAGGTTACTTTCTTTCTCTTTTCTCTGTGATTTGTTGCTGTGCCATTGATGAGCTCTGTGGGTGAATCATCGGGGGATAACAAGGACGAGAAAAGGTCCTGGTCTGATGTAGTTGTGGATGCGGAGAATTGTTTACGATTCATTGAGATACCTGATTCAGCCTTAGAGGGCGATGTGCTTAAGATTCCGAAGGAGATCTTGGAGAGAGGGGCTAAGCGATTGAGATCTGCTACGGTTGCTCAGTTCCTGGGCAAAGCCCCCCCGATTCGCGTCTTCTTGAATGTTGCCAATAGATTGTGGGGATACGAGGGGCCGGTTATGATTTCTGTAATTGCTGATGGATTCTTCTTGATTGAATTTCATTCAGAGAGACTATGTGATTGGGTTCTTGGCCAATCTTGGCACATTCATAATACTGCCCTTGTTCTGCGACAGTGGCAGAAAGGTATTACTCCTTTGATTTTCTCTCCTACTGCTACCCCGGAGTGGATTACTTTTTGAAAGGTACCACCGGCAATGATTGATTTGGAGGGTATAAGCTGGCTTTCTAGTCGAATCAGAAAGCCAATGAAAAAATTTGTGCGTGAGGGAATTGATATTAAAGTTTGCTTACTTCGAAACAGAACTATTCCATGTCCCAGCGTGCTTAAGGTTGATCCGGAGGATGGAGAAGTGTGTGATATTGAAGTAGTTCAAATGCAGGCTAGAAAGTATGGAAGGAAGCCTTCTACTAAGGCAGTATATGTGGTGAAGACTGTAAGTAATGAGAATAAAAGTGAAGATAAGGTTGAGCCGGATCATGCACCTGAATCTGGAGCACCAAACCCTGCAAAAACTACTTCTGATGAAGTTAAGAAGAAAAGGAAGAAGAAGAAGAAGAAAGCTGTGAAAGTAAGCAATAATGATGATAAAACTAGAGATGAGACTAGTGAAGTTGAGGAGCTAATTGACATTCAAGATGAGCAGGCTCAGTCTTCTCCTGGGATTGGGACCTCTACAACGGGGAGTGAATCAGCATCTTTTGAGAAAGGGACTGATTCAACAAGCAAGGAAGAGAGACCTAACCCGACAGCAGAGGAGACTAGTAAGGACACAGCTATGAAGGACACCCCTCAGAAGGGTCTTTTTAGTCCTGTACAGGTGGATGATATAGCAGATATTGTGTCTACTATAGAGGAAACTCAGAAGGGAGAATGGACACATGATGGTCATAAGGCCAATTTTGGGATCTTTCTCCAACACAGTAAACCTGCAAAAAATAAGCAGTTGAAGTTTGTTTCTGGTGTTAAGACAAGACACAAAAACAGACAGAGATGAGGTATTGGATATGGAATACTAGAGGGTTCAATAAGAAAAGTAAGTTCAATGCTGTTATGGATTATATTCGATACTATAAGATAGATATTATAGCTATTGTAGAACCAAGGGTCAGAATGAAGAATACTGTTGAGTTGTTTAAAGAAAGGTTTCAGGGATGGAGTGCAGAATTTGCTTATGAAGGGGATTTGGGGAAGATTTGGCTTATCTGGAAGCAGAATATCCCCCCTCACTGTTCTGGATATTGGTAGTCAGTGGATTCATGTGAAGATTGACCTAGCTAAACCCTACTTGGGTACGTTTGTCTATGCGGCTACTAACTTGTTGGATAGAAGGAAGCTGTATATTGCTCTAAGAGGTATATACCTAACCCAAGGCCAAGCTCCTTGGTTTGTGGCAGGAGATTTTAATGCTTTTCTGCATTTAAATGAGGCCTCTACTATCCCTACTTCTTTTGATAGCATGGATGAGTTTAGAGGGTGTGTCAATGATTGTGAGCTTATGGATCATGTGTCTAATGGTCCTAAGTTTACTTGGATGAATAATAGAAGGGATGATCTGATTGCCAGATGCCTCGATAGAGTGTTAGTAAATGCAGAGTGGCAGCAGAGTTTTCCTGTGAGCACAGTTAATGTGATTCCTTCTCCTGCCTTGGATCATTGTGCAATTTACCTGAATAATGATAATAATATGGAATCACAACCTAAGGGATTTAAGTTTTTCACTTTTTGGACCAGACACCAAGATTACAGAAGGGTAGTGCAGGAGGCTTGGGCCCTGAGAGTGAAAGGGAAGCCTTTCTTCAGACTCTAAGCTAGGATGCGTGCAGTTAAAGAGAAACTGAAAGCTCTGAATAAGGATCACTATTCTGATATCCAAGTGAAGGTTCAGAGTAAGAAGAAAGAACTTTTAAAAGCAAAAGAGGAGGTGTACCGTAATCCTTGTCCATCTAATTTGGATATTATGAGAAAATATAGTGATGAGTTTATGCATCTCCAGGAAGCTGAGGAGAGTTTTTTGAGGCAAAAGGCTAGGGCCAATGAATTAAGCTTGGTCATTCCAATACTTCCTTCTTTTTCAATCATGTGAAATGTAGATCTGCAGGGAACACCATTAGGCAGATAAAAAATGAGGCTGGAGAGATGGTTGATAGTCATGAAGATATTTCTAGAGTTGCAGTTCGTTTTTATCAGCAGCTCCTGGGTGAAAAATCTCAGGTCTCTACCCGTGACTTTGATTCTTTAATCTCCCTTCAACTTGATAATCAAGATGCTGAGGATCTAGGGAGGAATATTACTGCTGCTGAGATTAAGAAGGCACTTTTCAGTATCCATAATGACAAATCACCTGGTCCTGATGGATTTACAGCCCTTTTTTTTCAAAGATAGTTGGAATGTGGTGGGGGAAGATCTTATTACTGCAGTGCTCAGTTTCTTTGAAGATAGCATCATGCCCAGGTATGTTAATTCCATTGCTCTGACTCTTATCCCTAAGCAGAAGAATGCCTCAGAGATGAAAAGTTTCAGACCTATATCCTGCTGCAATGTGGTTTATAAGGTGGCCTCAAAGGTTATTGCTAATAGGTTAGCCAAAGTCCTGCCTGTTTTAGTCAGTATGAACCAAACTGTTTTTATTAAAGGTAGAAACATAAGTGATGGGATCCTTTTAGCACATGAACTCCTCAGCCCCTATACCAGAACTAAAATTTCCCCTAGATGTGCTATTCAAGTGGACTTGATGAAAGCCTTTGATTCGGTTGAGTGGCCATTTATCCTTGGAGTGTTGAAGGCCATGGCTATCCCAAATGTTATGATAGGTTGGATTGAGGCCTGCTTTACCTCTACAATGCTTTCAGTGAATGTGAATGGATCTTTATGCGGTTATTTTCCAGCTAAGAGAGGATTTCGTCAAGGAGATCCCATCTCTCCCTATCTTTTTGTTCTTTCGATGGAGGTCTTAAGCTGTTTGTTTAGGAAGGCTGTGGAAGAAAGAAGGTTCGCCTTGCATCCACAATGTAAAGGGATTGCCCTTACTCACTTAATATTTGCAGATGATCTATTGGTGTTTACAAAGGCTAGTACTGAAGCTGTGGATGTAGTTACAGATATCCTTGATGAGTTTCGAAGATACTCAGGACTGAGATTCAATCCTGATAAAAGTCAGATATATATGGCTGGAGTGGATGTAATTGCAGCTGAGGAGATTGTAAGAAGATCAGGTTTCTGCAGGGGGCAATTGCCTTTCCGATATCTAGGTGTTCCATTAACTACTGGAAAACTGAGGAATAAGGACTGTAGAGGTCTGTTGGATAAGATCACTGCAAGAATAATAGATTGGAAATCCAAAAAGCTTTCTTATGCAGGTAGAGTTCAGCTAATTGAGTCAGTGGTGGGGGGATATTACAATACTGGATGTCCTCCTTTATTCTACCATCCAAGCAGATTAGTGACATTGAAGATCTCTGTAATAAGTTTCTGTGGGGGAAGTTGGATGGAGGAAGAGTGAAAGTTGCTTGGACACACCTAGCTAAACCTAAGACAGAAGGTGGAATTGGTTTAAGGGACTTAAAAGTCTTGGAATGTTGCCAATGTTATAAAGAATATATGGAACCTGTTAATGCAAGCTGGCTCTCTATGGATAGCATGGATCAAATATTATAGGATCAAAAAGCATACTGTGTGGACTGTGACTTCTCCCTGCGGATCCTGGCATTGGTAGAGACTGATGAAGTTAAGAGGTTGCATTAAGGATCATATAATAGTTGATATGGATGACGACACTTGCTGGGATGGTAAAGTGAAGCAGAAGTTAACAGTTACTGAAGTTTGGAACACAATCAGACTTAAGAGCAGTGCAGTTCCATGGTATCAATGTGTTTGGTCAAGCCATGTAATACCTAAGCGTTCCCTTATTGCTTGGTTAATTGTCACAAACAGAGTCTATACTAGGGACAAGATCAAGCAATGGGATCCGCTGGTTGATGCTAGTTGCGTTTTCTGTGATGATGTGGAGTCCAGAGACCATCTCTTTGCTGAATGCAGGGTCATTGCTGGGCTTTTCAGAAGAGGGTTACCAAGCCTTGGTGGTAAGTCTTTTTTTTTTGATGAATAATTAGGGTTGTATATCATCAGAAAAACCAAAATGCTGCCTACTTTCACCAAAGCTCCCACAAAGAGGGCAGATTTGATTAACACCAGCATTCCACATTACTACCTTATCCAGCGTACTGATACGATCCTTCAGGACAAGCCAGGTAATCATGCTATTTTTGGGTATCTTCAGTCCCTCCCACAGAATAGGAGCCCAAGTTTCAATAGTCAGACGAGGCCTGATGGAGTCTCAGATCGTGGAAGGTTTGAATTTCTTCAGATATGAACCATTCCACATCACATCACCATCATCATCGCAAGTAACAAACATCCTTGCAAACTGTCTTAGCTTCAAAATTTTCCTCCAGTGCCAGGATCCTGTGGCAGTGTTTACAGACCACACATCTCTACCTTTCAGCCTATAAGCCTCAATCCATGCTACCCACAATGAGCCACTCCTGATCAAGAGGTTCCATAAATGTCTCATTATGTTAGCTGAATTGCAACTACTCAAATCCTTAAAGCCTAACCCACCTTCAACAAGGGGATAAGCCATGTTATGCCAAGCAACTTTAACTCTTTGGCCCACAAAAACCTAGCACAGATCAGCTCTATCTCATTCAAAATAGCTGCAGGAATCACAAACATAGAAAGCCAGTACTGGAGGATCCCATGTACAACCGATTTAATCAGCTGCATTTTCCCAGCGTAATTCAACAACTTTGCTTTCCAGTTCTTAACTCTCGCTGTGATCTTATCCACTAAAACACAACAGTCTGATTTAGAGAGTTTACCCGCAGATATAGGTATTCCTAGATATTTCAGAGGAAGCTTACCTTCTCTGAATCCAGCAGCCGCCACCATCAAATCCTTTTCACCACGATTAACTCCAGCAGCGTAAATGTCACTCTTCTCTAGGTTAAATTGCAGCCCTGAGATAGTTTGGAAGTTATCTAGGACAGTTCTAACCTGAACAACAACATCAGTGTTCCCTTTTATGAAGACCAGCAGGTCATCAGCAAAACAAAGGTGAGTGAGTTTCACCTTCCTGCATTGAGGATGGTACTGAAAAAGAGATTTAGAAGCTGCTTCCTCAAACAAATAGTCCAAAATATGCATAGCAAGAACAAAGAGGTCTGGAGAGATGGGGTCTCCTTGCCTCAACCCTTTGCCCCTAGGGAAATAGCCAATCAAAGATCCATTGAGGTTGACAGAAAATCTGGAAGAACTGAAGCAGGCCATTATCCAATGCACATATTTAGGAGGGAAATTCATGGCTTTAAGGAAGTGCTCCACAAAAGATCATTCTATGGAGTCAAAGGCCTTCATTAGGTCTATTTTCAGAGCACACCTGGGAGAGGCTTTCTTCCGACTATATTTTGCTAGTAACTCATGAGCGGATATCACATTGTCTGAAATAACTCTCCCCTTGATGAAGGCAGTCTGAGAGGAACTAACAAGATCAGGGAGGACCTTACACAGCCTGTTGGCAAGAACCTTAGACAGAGCCTTATAAATGGTATTACAGCACGAGATAGGTCTATAGTCCTTCATGCTTTTAGCATTAGTTTTCTTAGGAATCAATGTGATAATGGTAGAATTCACAGAGGGATGAAGAGTACCAGACCTGAAGAAGTCATCCATAGCATCTAGCACATCCTCACCAACTGTCTCCCAACAAGCCATGTAGAATGAAGCACTATATCCATCCGGACCAGGGGCTTTGTCCGAGGCCATACTAAAGAGAGCATCTTTCATTTCCCTCCTTGTAACATTAGCATCCAACATATCGGCCTGAGCAGCAGTCACTTTCCTAGAGACCAAATTCTTGAAAGTGTCTGGCATAGAAGTAGAAACACCAAACAGATTCTTATAGTAATCAACAGCAATATTTCCCATTTCCTTCACATCATCAGTCATAACTCCCTTACTATCTAGGAGCTGCCTAATGGTGTTCCTCGTCTGCCTCTCAGAAACATATCTTGCAAAAAAACTGCTGTTACAGTCCCCTTGCTGAATCCATTGAACCCTTGATTTCAATCTTAGGACACACTCCTCAGTACTAACAAGATCTGCCAACCTCCTTTCAGAATCCTTCATAATCCTCATATTCAGCTGAAAAGGGCAAGTAAAAACTGCCAGCTTTGCTTCCTCTAACACCCTTCTTTGATTAATAACTCTGGCTTGAATATCTGAAAACTCCTTATCATTCAGCTTTTTCAGATGACCTTTCAACCTTCTAAGTTTTGCATAAAGAATGGAAAAAGGGGAACCATAAAAAACGCTTATTCCAAGCTTCTTTAAGCAGATCAGGGAAGCTGGGGTGCTTTATCCAGTAACTATAGAACTTGAAAGGCTTTGGGAGGGAACTTACATCGTCACCAATCTGGACCATGAGAGCACAATGGTCAGAATCCACAGCATGCATCACCTTCACTCTGCTTTTCCTCAAAACATTCTGCCATACCTGATTAACGAGAGCTCTGTCCAGCTTCCTAGCAATAGGTATGTCCTGATTATTAGTCCAAGTGAAATCCGGACCTTGAGCAGGGTGTTCAACTAACCTACCCTTTTGGACAAAATCAACAAAATCATCCATGCCCACAAAAGAGGAGGGAGTATTCGAGGCTTCAGAAAGGTTCAAAATTGCATTGTAATCCCCTAGAGTCATCCAAGGGGTTTGAGAAGTTTGGAGAGCTAAGAGATCTTCAAACAACATTCTTCTTTTCCTCACATCATTAGAAGCATATACTACCGTCATAC
The DNA here is from genome assembly GCA_034768395.1 of Linum lewisii. Taxonomy (NCBI): domain Eukaryota; kingdom Viridiplantae; phylum Streptophyta; class Magnoliopsida; order Malpighiales; family Linaceae; genus Linum; species Linum lewisii. Next base: position 16,050,219 of record CM068304.1, read on the forward strand.
TAAAAGCAGTAGGCAAATCAAGCGAAAAATGAATAAGCTGAGAGGTTTTCTGGATGACCTTGAGAGGAACATCCTTTTTCCATAATAGCCAGATCTTCCCTAAGTCATCCTCATAACAGAAATCAGCCTCCCAACCTGGAAATCTCTTGCTGTAAAGACTAGAGGTATTTCCACGCCTAACTCTAGGCTCTAACAAAGCTATAACATCTATGTTATTGTGAGTTATGTATTTATTCACAATATCTACCTTAGCTTTCTTATTAAACCCTCTAATATTCCAAACCCAAAAACTAATCATCTTTTTGTTTGCTTCCTTTTCTTTACACCACTAAAACCTTTACCAGTACCTTTCAAAGATGGCAGCTCTTTACTCTTACCTCCTTTAGGAGAGGCCCGCACCACCACATCTTCAACATCAGTGCTACCACCATCTGAGTCCTCTGAAAGCAGAACTCCAAAACCAGTTTGGTGCACTTCAATCCCAGGAATAGGGCTATGAACAACAATCCCCTCCACCTCAGAAGAGGCTTTAGGAGTGTTCACTTGAGCTGGAGACCCCTCCGTTCCCTTAGGAACCTCAGACTCTTTACCAGCTCCCCCTCCAGCCTCCAAGCCAGCAGAACACTCAGTTAGAATCTCCCCCCTTCCTTAGAAGGCTCAGCAGATACCAACTCAATCTCCTTACTGACTGGCACTGATTTAGTCTGGGAAATCTGAGACTATTTCTTACTAATAGGCTGCTTGTACGCTCTCGACTGAGGGAATTGAACACTGATCACTCTCTGCTCATCCTCACCAACATTAACTTGCAATTCTGTACTATTATTCACCAAAGAGCCCCTCAAGATACACACTCTAACCGTGGAGCCCTCACGGACACTCTTACTCACTGGCTTCCTGTATTGGCTGGCCAACCAGCTTACCCTTTGTTCGTGAGAAGAACAGGGGGGACATTGCAGAAGGACAACCAAATCGGCTTTTCTTCCGGAGAGAGATCAATCGGTCTTACACCTGGACTCCATCATCGGAGAATCATCGGCTGATGATGGATATGCCAGGATTTCGCCATAACCCATTCTTGAGTCTCCATCGAAGAGAGCTCAATCAAGAAGAAACCTGGAGAGATCTGCGAAACTACAATTACCTCTCCCAGGCTCCAGAGTTGATTAACCAGCGCGGCAATCACCTTAATCGGCGGAGGCGTCCCAATAAACTGAGCGACAATCACCGGCTCAAGCCTTTTCTTCCCTAAATCAATCACCGCTTCGGGGATCTACAAAACCCCATCAACCACCGCAACAGCGGATTCCGCCACAAACTCAAGGTCCGACTTCGAATCAGCAACAATCTGCGCCCAAGAAGGAGGAGAGAGAGGCGGAGAAGAAGAAGAAGAAGAGGAGGGATCAGCCATGGCGAACTCAGCCCGAAGGCCTAACTAACTTTTCTCAATGGAACAGTTTCAGTCAAAATTCAGAGCATTTTCTCTCACTCCAAAACGCACATTTCCAATTCGTCCCAATTCTTGTCTGGATGGATCACCTAGATTAGATTTTTGTTAAGCTAAGGATAGAAGCGAACGCTCGCCTTACTTTAAAACACAAAATCAACAATTAACCTATTCATTGGAGTGTGCCTTTCGTAGGAACCAGTTAGGGTTAATCCACTGCAAGGGTAACTCATAAATCGTTAGTAATTCCACCAGTTAGTTTAGCCGTTGCGAGAGGTGACCGTACCCGGGCGACTAATTAATCTTGGTAGCTAGATCGGATAGAGCAAACGTTCGCCAGTCTTAAACCTAAGGGTCAGAAGTTATGGTGGTGTCTTAGAATTGATTGAACGAGAATTGAAATTCGATGATCTGTTGATTGCCAATGCTCTGGTGAACTATGGGGGATTCAAAGTCTAAGCATGTTTGTCATCTTTGTGCGTGGCGTGGTTTGACTTAGATAGATGACATGCAAGCTTATACTTCGAATCCCCCTTAGATCACCAGAGCATTGGCAATCAACAGACCAGCGGTTTTCAATTCTAATTCATTCAGTTCACAGACACCACCATAACTCCTTACCCTTAGGTTTAAGACTAGCGAACGTTTGCTTTATCCGATCTAACTACCAAAATTAGTTAGTCGCCCGAGTACAGTCGCTTCTTGCAACGACAAAACTAACTGGTGCGATTACTAGTGATTCATGAGTTACTCTAGAAGTGGATTAACCCTAACTGGTTCCTACGAAAGGCACACTCCAATGAATAGGTTAATTGTTGATTTGGTGTTTTAAAGTGAGGCAAATATTCGCTACTATCCTTAACTTAACAAGAATCTGATCTAGGCGGCCAAACCAGACAAGAAACACAGAGAACAAAGAACAAATCAAACATGAAGGAGAAACTGATTGAACTTTGAATCTAATCACCGCCGATCCGTGACCACTTTAAAGCCCTGGGTCACTTAGTGTTCATCTAATCTAAGCTCTACGAGTTTAGCTACTCATATTCAATACAGGAGGATCAAAGACGAGCAAGGAATACATCTCAGGTAGGAAGACAGAGAAGAACTGTAAAACCTAATTTCGACGAATCCGTGAAGCTTCGATCTGTTGGATCTTCAACTCCTAGCACTGGCTCTCCGAGATGGAAGGATGGCGTCACGATCCTTTCCTAGCTCCTCGAACTCTTTTCACTCTTTCTCTCTCTGGTCTCAGTCTTGGGATTTTTGTCCTAAAGGTAAGTATCCAGTCTCCAGCCGGCGATTTCTCTTTTACAGTTGTCCGCGATCGGCTTGGAAAACAGCTTAGTTTTCACTGAAAACTTGGGAGGTTTTGACAAAAACTTCCTTTAAAAACTCTACTTGCTTCGACTATTTCTTCTGTTCCAAATTCACCTAGAGTTTTTGGCGAGAACTTTGACTTCTCGCCGAAAACTTCTTCTTGAAAGCTCTGACGATTTCTTCTTGAGTTTTCAGCGAAAACTTCAGGTCTTTTTGCCGAAAACTTCTGTGTAAAACGGGGCAGGATTTGTGTTGACTTGATTGACTCTTGGATCGATTCCAGTATGATTTCTTGAGGCTCCAATGCCTTAGACACGTCCCTGGTTACATGAATTGACGGCGAAAACTTGTGCTATCATGAAAACACTAGGAAACCATCAAATAGACCTGAAACGGGTCAAAGTAACACAAATGGCACGTGATAGAGCAGTTGAGTGAATATTCTCTATTATGCCCTAAAAACCATGTCTTAAGACAAGAAATGTCGCTTAAATGAGGCTGATTATCACGTCAAATCGAGTGTCATCAACTCCAATGATGACACAAATAAGGTTGAAGTCATAGATAAGGGTGCCAAGATTAAGGAAGCCCCTAAGACTACCAATAAGGTTGGTTCTCAAGAGGCTACAACGAGTGCTACTCCGGTCTCTGCTCCTGCACCGGTTGTACCTTCGTACAAGCCTAAGCCACCTTACCCTTCTCGGTTGAAGCCGAATTCCATGGAGAAGGATTTCAAAAGTTTTGTTGAGCTTCTTGACAAAGTGCAATTCACAATACCTTTTGGGGAGGCAATCATCAATATGCCTCAATATGCAAAGTTCATGAAAGAGGTCTTCACCAATAAGCTCAAGCTAATGGATGTAACTTAGGCAAAGCTCAACGAACAATGCTCCGCCATTCTTTCCAAGAAGCCACTAGAATAGCTTAAGGATCCAGGTAGCTTTATTATCCCTTGCACTATTGGTGAACATGCAATAAGTAGAGGCTTAGCCGATTTGCGTGCTAGTATCAATGTTATACCATATTGCATGTTTAAGAAGCTAGGCTTAGGGAAACTAAAATTGACCCTTATGAATGTTCAATCAATGGATAAATCCATGACATCCCATCATCGTATTGTTAAAGATGTGTTGGTTAAAGTCGGTGCTTTTGAATTCCTTGTGGATTTTGTAATCCTAGATGCAATGGGTGATACAGATGTGCCTTTCATTCTAGGACGACCTTTCTTAGCGACCTCTCATGCTTTGATTGATGTCTATGGTGGTAGACTTACACTTAGGGTCGATAATGAATGCATGATCTTTGACCATTCCAATGGCATGGAGTTCACATTGTCATATGCTAGTCATCATGACCCTAAGAATCCAAATGAGTTTACTTCGGCTACTAATAGTACTAACCTTGTCCGTCATAGTCTTGCGGAGTTGTTTGCACTTAGTGATGTGCAGGAGAAAACTGATGAAGTACATAAGGCTCCACCTCTCATGCTCCCAAAGACACCACCTAAGGCGAAGAAGAAAGGTGTGAAGACGTCACCCGACAAGAACAAGGAAGCCGCACCGGTTGGTGAAACGAGCAAATCTAAGAAGTCACCCAATGAGAGGAGCCACTCCAATTGGTTTGGCCCCTTCTCCATTGCTCACACTTCATCATCTGGGAGACCAAAGTTCATACCTCCTGAAGTCGGTAAGATCCAATTCAAGTTCTGATGAGATCATATTTAGTGCATTATAAGTCCTCGATTAGCCTAGGGATCCCCCATGTTTGATCTCATTTTGCTATGATTTATAGGCCTTTATGGATGTTTTATGCAAAGTGCCCTTTTGTTGCCCGGTTGCCACGTTGAGGCCAATTCTATGTCTATTGGGGTTGTTTTCTTTGCATTTTCAGGTCTTGGCATTGAAGTACTGGTGACAAGGAGCACGTAGGATCAAACGAGAGGTCAATCGGAGCTAGGATGGAGGAGATATGATCGTTGAAAAATCAAGAAAAATGCACCCTTCAACTGAAGAAGTTTTCGGCGAGAACTCTAAGTTCTCGACCGAAAACCGAATCACAGAAGGCGGACTTCCGATTTGTGAAGAAATTTTTGGCAAAAACTCAGGGAAGTTTTTGCCAAAAATATATGAAGGATTGCACAGCCGTTCGGGGTTTTCAAAGACATTTTCGGTGAAAATGTTACACAGTTTTCGCCGAAAATACCAGGCAATTCCAGCACATTATATAAAGAAGAAGGAGGCGAAAATAAAGGAGGAATTCATTATTCAGATTTCAGCCTTCGACAAAAACACTCTCCTCTCAACTTTCCAATTATTTCCTTCTCATCTCCAATCCACAACCCTTGAGCAAGGTGCAAATCAAAGTGGAGGAGCTTGGATTGAAGCCCACAACCTTGGAGAGGAGCTTGCAAGAGGAGGATTTCCATGGTGTTCTTGGTGATCAACTTTCTTTCTCTTTCCTTCATTTCCTTGGCCATGTGTGGCTGATTTCTTAGGTTTCCTTGGATTGATAGATTAGTTGTGCTAGGATAGAGGTTGATTGTACAAATATGCCATGATTGATCTTGGATTGTAAGAAGATGATCTCTAGACTTGTTGTTAATTCCATTGATGGCTGGCTTGATTGGTCTATTATTTGTGATGTAATGCATGAGAGTTCTTAGATTACATGGATTGTAGGTCTAGGGATTGAAGAGAGTGTGTTCTAAGAGATTAGATCATCTCAATTCAACCATAGTTGCATGATTTCTCACTTGTGCATTTTATCGAACACTTGGTGTGCATTAGGTTTTTCATTCAATTGAACTTTGATTAGTCTTTTGATGATTCTCTTAGTGTTAGGACATTGACATGAGAGTGTGGTGTCTAGCCTAGTGGTCATAGAGTCATAGGAGAGGGTTTTGTAACTTGGCATTTCATCAAACACCTTTAATGCATCCTTAGTCACTTAGCTTGAGAGCGAGAGCCTAGGTTGAGTGGTTCTAGGATAGGGATTTAGTGCGACGAGAGTGCATTGAGTCTATAGAAGGGATTTGCGTGGTCATTCGATTGCAACTCGATCATGTTTGGCTTGTTTGTGCATGTATTCCTCTTGAGCATGATGAAGCTATCTTTCCAAGTGAACCTCCTTTACCTTTGATTTGCACCGTTTTGTTTTGCTTTCTTGTTTAGTTTCCTTTATGTTTTCATTTCCTTTTCAAACTAAAACCAATTTTAAATGAATAGACCGTCCATGAACCGTGTGAGTATTAGCTTTTGAGAGAGCCCTCGTGGAATACGACCTTGATTGTTGTGAGTTAAATCTTGCACCTCAAGTTCCTTTTGCCACACGAAGGTAATGAATTCGACTTCAGGGGAGTTGGGATGGTTTTACTTAGCATACTCCTTGTGCTATCGTCTAGCTAGAGACGTTAAAGAAGCCCTTCATGGGAGGCACCCCATGTTATCTTTACTTTCTCGCTTTTTTTTTCTCTTTTATGTTTTTGTGTTCTTTTAGCTCTTTGAATAAGGCGTGGCAAGCACTTGGGAATCACTCTTCACAAATGCTCTTCATGGGACTTTCTCACCACTCTTACCTCCTATGTTTTTTCTACCAACGCGGTAATCTCGTTCTACCTTACCCTCCCTCTCTCTTGACCATTGAGGATAATGCTCATGCTAGTCATAGGGGAATTTGAGGTTTGGTATGATTGTTTGGGGTAGAAATATAATTGTGCCCCATGATAGTGGATGCTTGTGCTAGGTAGAATGCTTATTTGTGTCTTTGTTACTCTACCCTAGCATGTTGTTTGATCCACTATCACCTCTTTTGCTTGTTAAATGCTTAACTTGCTTAAACTCTATTCGTTTGATAATCCACTTGATTGTATGGTGAGAACATGCGTGATAGCCGGGGTTTTCAATGTGAAGTGAACTAGTTTTATTCCAAATGCCTTTTAAACCCTTTCACAACAAGTCTGGAACTAGTTTTTGCTAAATATGAGGTCTAGTAACTTGACAGAGTGTTCTTATCTTTGTCAAGTGCTAGTTCTGTGTAGTGTTCAGAGTCGATCGAAGTTTCCCGGAGTCTAGGACATAGGGTAGGAAAGTGAGGTGCCCAATGTGTGAGTAAGATGACTTTTGTGTCCAAATGAGCGATAGACGTGCGTAGGAGCCATTTGGTTGAGATCCACCACGAGCTGGCAATACGTTGACCGCCCATTGCTTAATCCCCAAAGGGGAAGTCTCAGTGTGGCATTCTCCTTCTCAACCCCTCCTGACGTTGGCAGGGTTTAGGATAACGCGGTCCCCAATGGGACTGGCTGCTCCATACCTACACGGGTCTCCTAATGCTCCTACTGGTAAGACAAAAGAGTCTAGTAAAAAACTTTCTTTCTGAAGTCGCTACTAATAGAAAGACCAAAAGTGAAGAAAAAGTGAGTTGTGGGAAGAAAAAGAGGGGGGTAGAATATGAAATAGCCTAGAGTCCTTTCGCAAAAGCCGCAAAATCTCAAAATGTGGGATTAGTGTACTACCCCCTCGGCACAAATTGACCAATGTCGACCGGACCCCTTACTTTCCCTCCGTTCATGTGTAGGCTCCAGGAATAAGTGAACCATCCGGTAATCGATGCTTTTGTCAAGTTGTTCGACCTTTTGTCTAATAAGAACTAGTTTGGATTTTGTTGTGAAGATGTTTTAAGGGTTGTTTGATGAAATTTTGGTAACCGATGCTTTTGTTAAGTTGTTCGACCTTGCTTAAACTCGGGCTATCAAAATGTGGTTCAACGAACTTAGAGATCTTTTGGCTTGTTTCAAATGGTTAGTGCATTAGTGTAAGTATTTGCTCGCTTGAGAACAAACTTCAGGTTAGTCGTAGGGGAGTTTGATGTGATGTTTTTACTCATGTTTTAAACCTATGATTTAGCTAAGAAATACCCGTGTTTGATCGTGTTATGCCATAGCTCATATGCTTTTATAGATGTTTTGTGCAAAGTGTACTTTTGTTGTCCGTAAGCCACTTTGGGGCCAAATTCGTTGTCTATCGAAGTTATCTTTGTGCATTTTCAGGCCTTGGCATTATAGTATGGATGACAAGGAGCACATAGGAGCAAATAGGAGTTCAATCGGAGCTAGGACGGAGGAGTTAAGGTCAATGCAAAATCGAGATTAGTGCACAGCATTTATGAAGAAGTTCTCGGCGAGAACTTTCAATGTTCTCGCTGATAACTATGAAGGAACTAAGGCTATTTTTCTTGACGAGTGTCCAAGGGAATTCTCAAGGATGTTCTCGGCGAGAACTTTGTTATTTTCCAACAAATATAAAGCCACGATTCAGGATTGAATTGAGGGATTATTTTCGTTCGACAAGGAACAGAGCACGATCCACCATCGCCCACCCCACCTCTCTCACTCTTGATCATCCTCCGTCATCTCAACCCTAGAGCTAAGTGAAGATCAAAGTGAAGGAAGAAGCTAAGGAAGCCTCTCATCTTGGAGAAACTTGAAGTGCAAGGTTGGAAGATCATCCATGGAAGCTAGGGTGTTCTCCTCCTCTCAAATTCAGGTTTCCTCCATGGCTAGGCTAGGCTAGACTTAGGGTTTAGCTTAGTGAGGGATGTATCATGCTAGGATAGAGAGATGATTGATTGAATTGAGTCTTCCATAGTCATTGTGTAATGAGTTGGTCCCTAACCTTGTGCTTGATTGCCATGTGAGCTTGATTGGTTGCTATGGTGCATTTTTATGTCATTCAATGTATGAGAATTGTTATATGATGTTGATCTAAGGTGTAGGGATTGTAATTGATTGATTTGAGAGATTGAATTGCTCAATTACAACCATGTTTCATTTGATTTCCTTGCTGACATTTCTTCAAACACTTGGCATGCATTTGGTTTTCATTCATTTAGTAGTTGAAAGACCTATTGGTTGTTAACCCTATGTTCTATGATTGACATGAGAGTGTCGTACATCATTGCCTTGTGTTAGAAGTTGTTGATTAGGATTTTAGGTGAATGAGCATTACATTGAGGTTGATTAAAGCACTGCATTCCTTTGTTCGTATAGCGAGAGCATAGATCATGTGGTCTAGGAGTAGTGAATCGATTGTGCGAGAGTTCATTGATTCTATATTAGTGTTTTGCGTGGCCAATAAACTACACATCAATGCTTCTGACTCAATCTATCTTTCATTGCTCTTGAGCTTGAGAAACTCCTTTACTAAGTTGACCTTTTTCTCTCTTGTTTGACCCTCAACTTTCCTTGTTAGTTATTCCTTTACTAGCTTATTTAGTTTGTGCTTTTGAATCGTTCTTACAAACCAAAACTTAATTCAAATGTCTAGACCGTCCATGAATAGTGTGAGTAGTGGCCATTGAGATAACCCCATGGAAATACGACCTTGATAGTGTGAGTGATTACTTACAAGTCATCTTGGCAATAGATGGAGCAGATCTTCTATGCCCAGTTCTATAGATCTGAGCCAGAGGTTTCCAATGAAGACTTGGCACTTATGCGCCAGCAACCAGGAGAGTTAGTTGAGAGTTTCTTAACTAGTTTCAAGAATGCTCGAAATTATTGCTTTGTCAATCTAACAGAAAGAGAGTTTGTCAAGCTGGCTCAAGGAGGATTGAACTTCGAACTTGGGAAGAAATTCTAGGATTGAGGTTCTCTGACTTGTTCCAACTCATGTCATGTGCTGTTAGGTATGAATCTCTTCTCCACGATGAGGAGAATAGGAGGAGTGCATCAAGGGGGCAATATCTCCCAAATTTTGATTACGCCATCCATCGACAGTGGGGTTGGTGAGGTTGAGGTTGACTTGGCAGAGATAGTGCCAGGGAAACCCTATGTGTGTAGTTCTTTGTCCAAAGTTCATGTTGGTCCATAAGAGGGGAGACCCAATCGTGCGTCCATCCAATCGAGGAAGTATTCATTCGATGTGGCAAAGGTAGACTTGATATTTGACCAACTTTACAAGGATGGTCAAGTGAAGCTCTCTGGGGGGCATAACCTCCCATCTCTTGATAAGTTAAAAGGAAGACGATATTGCAAATGGCATAATAGCATGTGTCTCACTCTACCGACTCATGTGTGTTTTTTTCAAAATATTTTACAGGATGCCATTGAGAGAGGACAGATCAAGTTCCCTGAGCTAAGGAAAGATGCCATGTTGGTGGATACATATCCTTTTCTCACCATAGTTGGTGTGAACATGGTTAACCCTGATTTCTCTAAGATTGAGTTGCCCTGGTTCAAGATGGTGTTGGACACAACGCCACCTCAAAAGGGAAGTTCGTCTTTGAATGCACAATCCAACCCTTTCCCACTTGGTAAGCAAGATGAAGAGAAGTTGTATCTAGTGCAAAAGGAGTCTCAACTTCAATGAGGTGAAACCAAGCAAGCCTGTCTATTAGAGGCTTAGCCCTCCTCCCAATAGGCCAAGGTATCCACTATATATGAGATAGGTGGAGGGAGTGCAACAACCAGTGGAAGCCAAGGCAATGGTGGCTCCTGGCCATCCCATGAAGAGGACCTTTCGAATTCTCAAAGTGTCATATGGTGGTTGGCATACCTATTATGTCCAACAACAAAAACTAGTAGCATTGGTTGATTTGACGAGACTCAAAAAAAGTTTCCTCCGCAAGAACGCTCATAGTCGTAGAGGCCAACATGAGATGGGATTTTTTCCAATAAAGGGGTTGTTTAAAAAATCAATTCCCATTATAGGGCTATGTTACAATCAATTCCCAAATAGGGGCTGATTTGGCCACATCACCAATAAATCGCCATTGGAATTGGCGATTTTGGTTTTTTTTTTCTGAACGCTTTTTCCTTTTTCTTGACAACTTGCTTTCAAATATGGGAAAAGAGCATTTTGGTCTCTCTACTTTATCAACTTAACAAATAGTCTCTTATTGTATAAACCATTCTTTTTATCTCTCATACTTTGACCTTCCATTTCAACTAACGTCTTCATCATGTTAAATATGTGCACATAGATTCTATTTTGAGATTTGTATGTTCATATTTCGAAAGGTGTTTATAATTAACTGATGTTACTCGTATAGTACTGAATGTGCACCAATTAAACTAACGTCTTCATCATGTTAATTGATTCTTATATTTTGGTCTTTCCATTTGAACTAACGTCTTCATGATGTTAATTGGTGCGCATTCAGTACTATACGAGTAACATCAGTTAATTATAAACACCTTTCAAACTATGAACATACAAATATCAAAATAGAATCTATGTGCACATATTTAACGTCATGAAGACGTTAGTTGAAATGGAAGGTCAAAGTATGAGAGATAAAAAGAACGGTTTATACAATAAGAGACTATTTGTTAAGTTGATAAAGTAGAGAGACCAAAATGCTCTTTTCCCACATTTGAAAGCAAGTTGTCAGGAAAAAAGAAAAAGGAAAAAGCGTTCAGAAAAAAAAAACAAAATCGCCAATTCCCATGGCGATTTATTGGTGATGTGGTAAAATCAACCCCTATTTGGGAATTGATTGTAACATAGCCCTATAATGGGAATTGATTTTTTAAACAACCCCTTTATTGGAAAAAATCCCATGAGATGGACCACCATGAGATGGTGAGGATGCAACAACCCAAAGCAGAGGATACCCTTCAAGCTGATATCAAGGTGGACAACTCCATGTCCTCTAGTGTCAAAGTCACTGTGCTGGGAAAGGGCAAGCGTGTCCAAGCCCCAAGGGTTGAAGAAGTGGAAGTGAAGGTGGAAGATAACCTTCAGATAGATGATGGACTTGGACTATATGACGAGGGGTATGAGACTGACATTGATGATGACTTTGATGATGTGATGATCGATGTGGATCATCCAAACCCTAGGTTTGAGAGGAACGATAAGGAGGATGATGGTGATGACCAAAGACCTCCTATAACCATCAAGTTTGGAAGCTTGCCACCCACAATGTCTACCAACTACATACTCCCTAGGATTTTCCAATCCAAAGAGGAGGACCAATAGGCACATGTGGAAATTGGAGAATCGGATGAGGAAGTAATGGAGGATCAACCAGTGGCACACTTAGTCTAGGAATTCAATCACCTCGATATGGATGATGAGCCATGGAGTGTGAAGATGGTTTGGTTGTGATGTAGGATCGACTTGGCCACAGAGGCCAAGAGGCAATACAAAAGTTCACAACAATTGTTGAAGGAGCTATATGAAGTAGGCCACAAACATGTGGGTTTGCTTGGTGAAGATGGACGGCATTATCCTTTCTATGTATTGTACTAAGGTCCAAAAATAGAAACGTGGGGACCAAAATTCGATGAACCTGAGAGCTCATTGACAAAGGAAGATAGTTTGCCTAATGAGGAGGTTGTCATGTCAGTAGTGGCCTCAAAAGGTAAGGGTGTAATGGAAGAGAAGTCAAGTGATATACCTAACCACATTGTAGTGTTCAAGGAGCTAGAGCCAAACATGTTAAGGCATTTAAGGCCCCGCTATATCAAGGAAAAATTTGAAGTGCCAGTGTCAAGGGTACTGGTTGACAATGGGGCAGCTGTGAATGTGATGCCAACAAGGATGTTGAAGAAGCTTGGTAAGAACACATGTGACTTGATCCCTACTAAAGTGGTCGTCACCAGCTTCATGGCGGGTCCACTTCGACAAGAGGGATTTTTCCAGTTGTAGTAGGAGTTGGAAGCCAGAAGAAGATGAGTGCCTTCTTCGTCGTGGATGGTGTTGACAGTTACAATGCCCTATTGGTCAGAGATTGTATTCATGCAACTAAATGTGTTCCATCATCATTACATCCATGCATGATGTTGTGGAACAAAGGAGGGATGGTTGAGGTCATTCAAGCTGACAAAAAACTGTTTGTAATAGGAGCCAACTGTGCTAAAGCTCCTCTATACCATGGTGATTTTGCCCCATTGGAGGTTAGGGGTATGGATGGAGGACCATGTACGGTGGTCATCTCGAGTGCCAAAGTTTTGAGTAAGGCATGCATTGATCCATTGACAGAGTTAGTGAGGCCACCCATGTTCTCTGTAACATCCCCGCCCAACCAAACGGTTTGGAACTCGAGTTTGGATGGTTGAGACATTGTAAACAATGTTCTTGAGTCCCCATCGATGTTCGGGACGTTCATAGTTGAGTCGGGTCGAAGATACAAGCGAGTACGTGAAAATTTGTCAAAGGTGGCAGATTACAAAACATGGCCGTGTGTTATAGAAACACACCGTGTTGTTTGAAACAACACGCCGTGTGTTGTAAGAAACATGTCAAGTTTCTTGTGACTGCCATAAATAGCTGATTTTCATGGAAATTCACAATTTCCCCTCTTTCTCTTTCCCCGAAAATCCTTTTGACGAACCAAAAACCCCCTTAGCTTTAATCCTTGATTCCGGGAGTTGTAGAGCTCCGATGGACGATCTGTTTCTTGTTACGCGTTCCTTGAGACGAGAGGAAGAGATCGAACCCTTAGTTTCTGGGTATTTCAGAGTACGTTGATGTCGGTGATGAGGAGAAGAGCTACGTTTTTTGTGTCTGAGAGCTTGGCTGTTTGGGTTTCTAGAAGAGTTTTAGAGCCTCGTCTTCTTGTCAGGTGAGGGTTTGGCGTATGATAGGTAGCATTGGTCGGAGTGAGGACTTGAAACTCGAATTAGAAGAATGTAGGAACGCATGAATTGGAAGAGAGTAAAAAGGGGAAACCGTTCTGTAATTGATTGTTGTGTATTTGTGTTGATTGGTGTTTGTTAGTTGAATGTTTACATGATGAATTACTTGATGAAGGGTGGCTGTTTGTTATGAATGAATTGGGGGAAATGATTAACTTTGTTGCTAAATGAATTGGACTTAGTAATGAGAGTAGGATGGTTTGGGGTATGATTTTGTTGAACTGTATCTATATTTGTGCCATCAATTGTGGTTGCAGGAGGGTGGTTCTGCCAATGTGCGGTCGCCCTTAAACGACGAACAAGTGGATGGTCCCACCAATGTGGGGTCCTCCAATGAAGGATGTACAGGAGGGTAACCCTATGAATCATGACATGGCTATCCCTGTACTTGCAGGTGGGGATGGCCGGTGAGCAAGCCGTTTACCCTTAAGCTGTTTGTGTTATGTGAATGATGGATGAAGTGTATTGTGGTTGTGATGGTGGTAATAGATACTATGATGCCCTGTGTGATTGTATGATCAGTGTTATGTGTTGTTTGGGTGATAGGGGTGCTATGATGAGATGTGGATGGATAATATGACTAGTGTTGTAGATTTATGCTAAGAATAGTATAATGGAATTGGTACGTGGAATTGGCTTAGGGAATTGGTAAATGGAATTGGACAATAGAATTGGATGAAGGATTTGGGGCTTGGGTTGATTGATTGACATTGCTTGGTTGCTATGCGTGTTTGTTTGGCTTCTGATCGTGCACGTGGTTTGGAATTGGTTTAATGATGGAATTGACGTTGGAATTGTTGTTGGACTTGATGATTGGAATTCGTTGGTCTTGAATGAGGAATTTGAGCATGATGATGACGTGGAAAGTGATGATGGTGGTTTGGATGGATTTGATGGGAAATTGATGGATGGTTTTGGTTGTTGGGTTTAAGTGATGAATGCTTCTTTGTGATTAATGAATGATAGAACCGGTAGGAGTCCACACTGCCCACCTTGAGATGTGTTGAGTTGTGTCCGGTTCACGTTGAGTGAATCACTCTGGTTAGCTACTAGGGATTGATGTTGAGTCGGTCTACATTGAGTGGATCACCTTGGTCAAGTACCAGGGATTATTGGTGGAGTCGTTCTACGTTGAGTAGATCACCTTGGGTTGTATTACCAGGGATTGTTGGCCGGCAGTGGTGGTGTGGAGCAACTCCTATGCGCCTAATAACTCACCTAGAGAAATTAATGAGATGTATGTGTGTGATTGGTGTATGTGATTTGTGTATGTGTGTGTGCTTGGGATGTGGATGTGAGGTGCCTTGTGATGAGTTGAGGACTATGTTGATTGATATTTGAATTGAATGATGTCGTTGTGCTGAGCTGTGGGATTGATGTGAAGGGTTAAGATTATGACGATGTTATGAACTGTGAACGCTTAAGATGAAGAGATGCTTAATAACTCACTTAGTAAATTTGAGTGTGATCTAGGATTGTGTGTGGTGAACGTGTCGTTAGGGTTCAACCAAATAAAAACTACTAATGCTAAGAAAAAGCGTATAGCAGATCGTTTTCCAAGGGCTTTCTATGATTGGTTACTTCAGAACTAGCAAAATACTCGAAGGAAAACACGTTGTGCGTGGTGTGAGTTCCACGACTTCTATTTCTAAGAAATGTAGAAAAATTAAAACAAATTAAACTAAAGCAGATTGGGAATTAGGGTTTGAAAACAAGAATGACAGACGAACTTAGACTTTGAATCCCCCTTCGTTCCCAGAGCATTAGCAATCAACAGATCAGCGGATTTCGATTCTCATTCAATCAATTACTAAGACACCACTATAACTCTTTACCCTTAGGTTTAAGACCGGCGAACATTCGCTCTATCCGTTCTAACTACCAAGATTAACTAGCCGCCCGGGTACGGTCGCCTCTCGCAATGACTTAATTAATTGGTGTGATTACTAGTGATTAATGAGTTACTCTTGCAGTGAATTAACCCTAACCGGTTCCTACGAAAGGCACGCTCCAATTATAAGGTTAATTGTTTAATTCGATGTTCTAAAGTAAGGCGAGCGTTCGCTTCTATCCTTAGCTTTAACAAGAATCTAATCTAGGTGATCAATCCAGACAAGAAACATGAACAATGAAGAATGAATCAAACATGAAAAAGAACTGATTGAATTTCGAATCTAATCACCGCCGATCCGTGACTGCTTTAAAACCCTGGGTCACTTAGGGTTCATCTAGTCTAAGCTCTAACGAGTTTAGCTACTCATGATCATTACAAAAGAAACAAAGACAAAGAAAGAGTTCATCATTCAAAGGAAGAACAGAAAAGAATCTGAAAGACCTAATTTAGACGACTCTGGCAGACTTCGATCTTTGGTAGATAACACTCCTAGCTCCGGTTCTCCGAGATGGAAGGGATGGCGTCACGATCTCTATCCGGCTCTTCGAACTCCAACTCTTCACTCCAGAACTTGAGAGGATTCTGATTCGAAAAGTTGTGTTTTGTAAATTATGATTGTATCTGTTATTGATTCTCCTTTTTGTTTGGGCCGCCGGGTTAAGTATTTATACTTAACCCTATTTGATCCGGATTGGCCTGATATTTTTGCCAAAATTCTTAAGGAATTTTCGGCAAAAATTCCTTTGTGAATGGTCGTGATCTCTCTGGCTTGTATTTTCGGTCCGAAGAGTTAATCGATTTTGCCAAAAATATTCTTTGACTCGGCATCAGCTGGTTTGCACTATTATTTTCGCCGAAGACATAAGCTCATTTTCGCCGAAGATGCAAGTGTGAATGGGCAGATTTTCGGTTTGACTTGATCGGCTCCTTGGATCGATTCCGGTTTGATTCCTCGAGGTTCCAACGCCTTAGACACGTCCATGGCTACTCTATTTGACGGCAAAAACCTGTGCTAACATAAAAACACTAGAAAACCATCAAATAGACCCGAAACGGGCCAAGGTAACACAAATGGCACGAGATAGGGCAATCGATTGAATATTCGTTATTCTACCCTAAAAACCATGTCTTAAGCAAAGAAATGTCGTTTAAATGTGGATGATAATCACGTCAAATCGAGTGTCATCAAATACCCCACACTTAAGCTTTTGCTTGTCCTCAAGCAAACTGAATAGAAACGCTCATGTTCATAAATGATAAGATCGATTAAATTGGAGCTCAATCAAACACAATGAATTGTTAGACAGATCGATCCTAGAACAAGAAACCTAACATGCATACAGATCAGCCAAACTACCTGGTCTCACTAATAAATTGCACACGACAAGTAATTAGCAACCAATTATGCACAAATTTGACCTGACCGACCAGACTCCTCACACAGGATAAATATAGTACAATGGAAACTCTCACTCTCTGTGTTTAAGGACGTGTTTCTGCTCTCGATCATTTTCTGTTACCGTATTCTGTCATAGGTTTGCATTTCGACCACATCTCCACCACTATGACAACACGAGTATCTAGTCAAGAAGGACTTCCCTGCTAGGACCGTAATGAATACTACACTACTCGGGTTTATAATGAGATGGATGATGGGAATGAATGATGATGGCTTTGTGCGGTGTAGCTTTCGACTAACTTCCCTCGAATCTAATCTATGGCTTCCTACCGTCTAACCAAACACGGGTGGAATAATGAGCGCTCGTCCTATGATACCCTCAAGCAACCTAGCACTTATTCTTTTTCTTTACAAGATTTTTTTCTTTCTTTTGAACTTTTCTTTTGACTTCGTTCTTCCATTTGTAGGGAGAAGAACGTTTTATCACTACAACAAAAGAGTGTTTTACTCGCAGGCCTCAGGGCTGCCTGCCACTAAGCGCCTGGCAGGCGGGCTGGGCTTAGTGGCAGGCAGGTCGGAAGCCTGCGAGGAACGCCCAACCTGCCAGCACTTAGTGGCAGGCAAACTGCCAGTAAAGTGGGCCTGCGAGGAGCTTGTGATTTTTCTTACTTTGAACTACACTTTGAACTTTTTCTGATTTTTCTGATTTTTCTCTTTTTTTTTCTGAAGCTTGCTTCTTTTCTTACTTTACTTTTTTTTTTCTTTTGTGCCGATTTTTCTTTTAGTTGCTAGAGGGGTTTACACGTCTGGACATATTAGCTAAGACCACCTGTTTAATGGCTATAGGCCGGTTACCACAAACCGACTTCCGGTAGGTCAATCTAGAACTACAACCACAGGGGATCAACGGGGAATGAAAGAAATGGGAAATGGCTGTAATGTATTATCGAACCGAAAGAACAGGCCAAGCTCAAAGGTCTAAACCTAGTGGATTTATCGTTTGGTAGGCTATCTGGCTTAGTAGCTGAATCTAGGTGCCCCTATCCTTCTAGAACTTGTGTCATCGTGTGGTCTCGAGTAGGTCTCATGCAAATTCTAACTCATTCAAGTAAACAGAAAACCACTCAGAAAGAATTTAAATTGCGAGTTACGTGCAATGGATCAAAAGCTCACAGTTGGTTTGCTAGTCGGATTCGGTCATTTTCATGTAATCAAGGCTACAAACTACAAGTGTGATTTTAAAAATTCTGTTCTGACCAGGCAATTTAGCATCAAAGCATACAAGTTGGTTCTCAAGTTCTAGGTTAAGCAGTCTAAGCATCATTATGAAAGTTTGAACAACAACTTAACATCAAAAAATCAAGAACTGAGCCATTCTAATGCTAGAGAGACTGGAATGGAATCACGAGGCACACATAAAACACAATCAAGGGCAATCAAGTTCATGCAAGGTTCTCTAGAATCCTACCCCACACATAAATTGGACTGTGTCCTCACAGGACTAATTCTAGAGTTCAGAGTGGAATGGAAGAACCTGGATGAGGATGATTGATTTCAGAGGGTGAGCACGGATCCTCGGAGCAGAGGGAAGTGTATCAGAACCTGAAGCAAAGGGAGTCTACCGATTGCCTACAAAACAAAAACAAATGAAACATAAAAAGGAAACCGGGACAAGTTCCCGGATCCACACAGAAAAAAGTTGGACCGAAATCCGAAAATAATAAATAAAAATAAGACACTAGAAAAGGAATACAACCCGATGACTGCTTGTCCGGTGAACCGGGAGGTGGAAAGTGGAGAAATTCGCCGAGCTGGCGTTGCCACGCCATCTGTGCCTCATATCGCCGGTCGGCGCGGCGCATATGTTGCTGCATAATAGTCCATCGCGCCTCTTGGGTGGCGTTGTCGGTGATGCGCCACTCCTGCAGTCGCTCGTATAACTCTCCAACATCCGCGGGGTGGTGTTGCGGCTGTTGGGGAGGCGCCTGGTATGGATCGGGAATGCGCGGCGGCGACTGGTGGATGTACCCTGCCTGATGGTGTGGCGAAGGTATATAATCATGAAACTCAGGCGGCGGCTGCGGCTGCTGCTGCTCAGTATCATCTTCTTCCTCCGACTCGACCACAGGCTGGAGTGGAGGATCAGCTGCTACATGGGGACTGAGGTCGAGTTCTAAGTCGTACTCAACCGCCAAGTCTCTTCCAACGGTCCTAACTGGATGTCGTGGAATGTGCGGGCCATACTCATGGCTGATGCCGAAGGAGAGGATGAGCTGTCCTATAAAGTTGCCTCCAAAGAGTTTGCGAGGTGGCGTCTTCCTCTTGGTCTTCTGGCGAAAGATGCGAGCCAGTACCCAACCGGGGTGGAGAGGGTAGCTCTCTCGGATGGCTCGGAGAAGCATGAGCTCCTCCTTGAGGATGTGGTGGCGATCCTTGTCTCGAACATATAAAAGTGACCTCCGCCAAACCATATGAATAAACTTATAGAGCGGGTGAGAGAGAGACTTAACTGAGTTCTCACCCCGAGGTGATCGCCAGGTACGCCTCCAAAGCGCGTTGTACTCCTCGTCGTCATCATCTTCTCCCCAATCGAGGTGATGATCGTGATAGTGCTCGTAGGGGATGCCGAGATGAGTGGCAAACTCATCGTAGGTGAGCTGCCTGTACACCCCACCAAGATAGAAGGTGATAACCTTCTGGCGTTGCTTCCTCTTGTGCTCGTCCAAATCAAATGTTGCCTAGAACTCCTGGAGGGCAATGTCTGGGAACTCGGCGGCGACTGTGGTCAGCTCGAGGAGACCAGCCGGTGCTAAGGCATCATGCACGTTCCGGTGGTAGTCCTCGTCATGCTCCTGGAGTGACTCCATAGAAAGGGGACGCACATCAGCTCCCCGAACGTGCTGAATCTTCTGGAAGCACTCAAAGTAGTAGTCAGGTAGACGGGCGATGGTGGGATGGTATCCAGCTCGGCGAGGGAGTGCAGGTGGTGGACCCAAAACAGCAGGTGTGACGGAGCGGCAGCTCCTGAGCTCGAGGCGTCATCAAGTCCCGCCTTAGTCCTGCGCTCATAAATGGTGTTCCTAAAACCAGAATGAAACCAGATTAGTCAACCAAAACCTTACCCCACACTTAGTAGAAAAACTCAATTTCACAAAGAAATGAGGGAAACTAAGTGGGGTAAGCAAAGCGGAGTAACCGGTAATCATAGACAGTAAAATACATACTTAGGAACAGCCAGAATCGGATAAGCACAATCAGAGTTCAAAAAGTCAAACCGACATTTAGAAAATCAACATTTAGGCGTATCGAACCCTAATCATGGCAAGACTATCATATCTTGGAGAATGACGGTAAAAAATGATCTCAAATGGCAAGCACGATAATATGAACGAGAATGTACACATCAGACAGCCAAATGATCACAACAATTCTAAGTCAAACCGACATTTCTCACAAAAGTCAACATTACAAAGAATTAATCTTATGCATAGCAACATAAGATCAAATGATATGGAAATTAAGCACAGAACTCCCTAAGCATCCTAGAACAGTTCTATAAGTTCAGTTAATCCTAGTTCACACAAAATAGTCGGCACGCAAAACGAGGCAAACCGAAAAGTCAACCGAAAGTCAATCCCAACGAAATTCAGCAATCTATATGTCAAAAGATTCATATCAAAAAGTTATACAACTTACCTTGAAGTCATGATTGCTAAAAATGAACGAGTTGAGAGGAATCGATGAAAAACTTGAAAACTGGGGTTTCAGAGAACTGGAGCTGCAAAGCTCCGATTCGAACGTTCTAGGGCTCGTTGGGATCGACAAAGGGAGGGGAAGGGAGCGGCGGCGGTCAGCGATGGCGGCGGTGGCGGGTTATGGCGGCGACAGCGGTTGAAAAGAAGTGGTGGTCGGCGACGATTTTTAAAAGATAAGGGCGGGGGGATTTTCAGTGAGTTGAACGAAAATGAGTGAAGGATGAGAGAGGGAGTGGACCGGATTTTTATAGGGATGGTTGGGTGATTTTCAAAATTATTTTTGACAAAAATAAAAGGGTGTTTTCGCCGAAAATTTCAGTTAAATGGACTGCCGGATTCTCAAGTGTGGTTTCGCCAAAAACAAGAACACGGTTTCGCCAAAAATATCAGTTAAAATGGTTTCGCCGAAAATAAAAACTTTTCGAACCAAAAACAATGAACAGGAAGAACGGGTTTGAAATTCGAAAATCAGTTTCGCCAAAAACAGGGGTGGTTTCACCGAAAATTTTGAACTGTTCGGGTTTAAAATATTTTCGTAAATTAGGCTAACTTCAGAAAATTACAGTTAAATCCACAAAAATCGGAACGACCTCAATCAACTTGCGACTGACTCTATGACACACAAAATCTACACAAAAAATAATAAATCAAACAAACTGACACTTTTGGCTCTCCCGAACCGACTCTAAAATACCAAGTTCAATGAAAAATTAAAACAGACTCCAGCCGTGGGTTGCCTCCCACGAAGCGCTCTTTTATTAACGTCCTTTAGCTGGACGATACCTGGACGGTATTAGGAGACATCCCAACTTAGATTCTCCTTCACGCTCGCGTCGGAGTTCATGAAATACAGCTTCGGGACTTCTCCGGTAAGCGTGAACTTCTTCCCGTTCGCATGCAAAAGCTTGGTACGTCCGTCGGGAAGATGATCAACGAACTTGAATGGTCCGAATAGCTCTCTGGAGAGATCATCCTTCTTGAGTGTGACGATGGAAGGAATGAGGACTGTCGGCTTCTTCTTTTCTTTACTCTTCGGCTTGGTATCACCAGGATCGGTGATCGTTAGTACTTCCTTAGGAGATGCTTCCATACTTGTTCCGGCGCCGGTTTCTCGGAACTAATAGGTGGTGCAGCTGGCTCGGTGGAAGACGGCGAAATTTTTGGTCTCCAGACCATTTCGGTCTTTGTCTTCTTGTTCTTTCCCCGAGGTCTGCTCGGTGGTTTAGAAGAGGCTTATAGTTCCTTCTTCTTCTTCTTAGGCGGCTTCTGAATGACAGGTTTCTGCTTCTTCTCAATGACCTGTTTAATATCTGCAACAACAACTGATCTAGAGACACTGGAAGAAGCATTAGTAATGGAGTTGACCGGAGTCAACCCCACCGTTTCAACAGCTAGGCAGTGAGATTCTTCATTCCTAGAGTCATATTTCATGCCATCTTTAAGACGGAACGTTTTCGTTTCTTTACCGACTCTAAGAGTTAATGAACCATGGTGGTAATCTATCGTCGATGGTGGGAGATGGAGGAGGTGAAAGTGACTCGGTGTACGAAGCGGATGAAGGTGTCGGTGAAGATGGAGATGAGGAACTCTCCTTCGGTTCCTTGATCTTGATCGGAGTGATGAATGGATTGGTTCTGCCTTTCTTCAGGATCTGTGATCGTAGAGGTGTAGCTGAACTGCCTGGTCTCTCTATACTCTTGGCCTGTTCGGTTTGAGAGCGAGTCCAAGGATGGTGAGGCATACACCTGTAAACCTACAGATAACAAAGACAAACAAAACCAGTGTAAAATCGAAGTGGGTGGAAAATGAAAGATGGAAAATAGAAGAATAAATTGCCAGTTCTTCTTTTGAACAATCAAAAGAAGCGTCCCCGACAACGGCGCCAATTTGGTGAACGTGTCGTTAGGGTTCAACCAAATAAAAACTACTAATGCTAAGAAAAAGCGTATAGCAGATCATATTCCAAGGGCTTTCTATGATTGGTTACTTCAGAACTAGCAAAATACTCGAAGGAAAACACGTTGTGCGTGGTGTAAGTTCCACGACTTCTATTTCTAAGAAATGTAGAAAAATTAAAACAAATTAAACTAAAGCAGATTGGGAATTAGGGTTTGAAAACAAGAATGACAGACGAACTTAGACTTTGAATCCCCCTTCGTTCCCAGAGCATTAGCAATCAACAGATCAGCGGATTTCGATTCTCATTCAATCAATTACTAAGACACCACCATAACTCCTTACCCTTAGGTTTAAGACTGGTGAACGTTCGCTCTATCCATTCTAACTACCAAGATTAACTAGCCGCCCGGGTACGCTCGCCTCTCGCAACGACTTAATTAATTGGTGTGATTACTAGTGATTAATGAGTTACTCTTGCAGTGAATTAACCCTAACCGGTTCCTACGAAAGGCACGCTCCAATTATAAGGTTAATTGTTTAATTTGATGTTCTAAAGTGAGGCGAGCGTTCGCTTCTATCCTTAGCTTTAACAAGAATCTAATCTGGGTGATCAATCTAGACAAGAAACATGAACAATGAAGAACGAATCAAAGATGAAAAAGAACTGACTGAATTTCGAATCTAATCACCGCCGATCTGTGACCGCTTTAAAACCCTGGGTCACTTAGGGTTCATCTAGTCTAAGCTCTAACGAGTTTAGCTACTCATGATCATTACAAAAGAAACAAAGACAACGAAAGAGTTCATCATTCAAAGGAAGAACATAAAAGAATCTGAAAGACCTAATTTAGATGACTCTGGCAGACTTCGATCTTCGGTAGATAACACTCCTAGCTCCGGTTCTCCGAGATGGAAGGGATGGCGTTACGATCTCTATCCGGCTCTTCGAACTCCAACTCTTCGCTCCAGAACTTGAGAGGATTCTGATTCGAAAAGTTGTGTTTTGTAAATTATGATTGTATCTGTTATTGATTCTCCTTTTTGTTTGGGCCGCCGGGTTAAGTATTTATACTTAACCCTAACTGATCCGAATTGGCCTGATATATTTCGCCGAAATTCTTAAGGAATTTTTGTTGAAAATTCCTTTGTGAATGGCCGTGATCTCTCTGGCTTGTATTTTCGGTCCGAAGAGTTAATCAATTTTGCCAAAAATATTCTTTGACTCGGCATCAGCTGGTTTGCACTATTATTTTCGCCGAAGACATAAGCTCATTTTCGCCGAAGATGCAAGTGTGAATGGGCAGATTTTCGATTTGACTTGATTGGCTCCTTGGATCAATTCCGGTTTGATTCCTCGAGGTTCCAACGCCTTAGACACGTCCATGGCTACTCTATTTGACGGTAAAAACCTGTGCTAACATAAAAACACTAGAAAAGCATCAAATAGACCCGAAACGGGCCAAGGTAACACAAATGGCACGAGATAGGGCAATCAATTGAATATTCGTTATTCTACCCTAAAAACCATGTCTTAAGCAAAGAAATGTCGCTTAAATGAGGCTGATAATCACGTCAAATCGAGTGTCATCAGTGTGCAAGATGATTGTGCGTGATGTTGTGTGACGTTTGAGATGACGAGTTGACTTATGATGCTTCTGATATTGAACTGTATGTATGGTGTTTCCGATTGAACTATATGTATGGATATAATGTGGAACCATGCGAATGAATCATTGTTATATTGATGCTATTGTGGATGTTGAAGTGAGAATTGTGTCTTGTGTGATCGCCTAGGTTGTTGTTAGGAATTAAAACATGAATGGATGTGTCTGGTTCCATTGTTGGTTGTGTGGGGAGTTTGGAACCGCTCTTCAGGTTAGGTTCGACACATAGTTAAACCCAGTGGGTTCACTCAGTTTCATTAGGAAACTGACCCCCCCAGTTTCTCTTTTCAAGTTCGCTTGGTAGTGAGAGCGAGTTGAAGTTCAGGTGTGCTGTTGAGTTCGGAAAAGTTGCAGGTTGGAGTTGTGAAGTGAAGATTAGGAAGCTAGTGTGGAGTGACCATTTTTTTGAGTTTTGTATTTTCACTTGACACCTTTGTGGGAATTTTTGTAATCGTTTTGAGCTTTGGTTTCGGATTTCGGATTTTATGTAATGAAGGCCTTCGGTTGTTTTTAATCTTTTTAATGAAGAGTTGTTTGGTTTTCCGCTGCCTTTTTACTCGTCATTTTAAATGCTGTATCTTTGAGTAGCACTCAAACCAGCCCGACCACGGGTAAACCCGGGTCGGTTTGGGACGGGTGTTGCAAGTGGTATCAGAGCCTAGTTAGTTGCTGTTGTGTTGGTGATTCTTCTCTTCTTCTAGAGGAGTAATTAACCTCATAGGGGGAAGGAATGAAGCATCGACACAGGACCAACTTTCCAGGGATTTTCAAGCTGTTTTAAATGGGTGGGAAGTTTTGAAAGGAAAGTGTTTTGAGCTTGAAAGGAAAGTGATTTGAAATGCAATGTCGATTTTTGAAAATGGTCAACTGAAATGTTTTTGTGTCCTCCTGTAGTGAAGAGGGTGTCAAAGTAGTTTGAGAGTGGAAGTAGTAGTAGGTTGGGAAGTTGGTTGGAAGAGTAGAGCCCTTGTAGAATTTGGTTGAGTTAAGTGGAGTGTTCAAGGAGTGTGAAGTTCTGGTCGGAGGTGTTAGCTGAGAGTTTTCTTGCTTTGCTTGTGTTGTGCTTGTGCTCTTGTATGAGTTGTGTTTGGTTGTGTTCTTGTGGTGAGTAGTGCCGTCGAGGTTCGGTTGTGCGTGTGTGTAAGGTAGAAGTTCAAAGTAGTGTGGGAGT
Organism: Linum lewisii; assembly: GCA_034768395.1. Taxonomy (NCBI): domain Eukaryota; kingdom Viridiplantae; phylum Streptophyta; class Magnoliopsida; order Malpighiales; family Linaceae; genus Linum; species Linum lewisii. The sequence goes on from CM068304.1 coordinate 16,075,410, forward strand.
AGTGCCCTTAGAAGGTGTGTGTTGCTAGAGCCATTAAGAGGGAGTTTTGGGACGTGATGTGATCCTTGTGTTGTTGCGTGTTAGCTGTGATTTGTGGATTCATTGCTAGGGTGAGTTGGGTTATGATTTTGGGGATGAAATCTCTTGAAGTTGTGGAGACTTGCAACATCCCCGCCCAACTGAACGGTTTCGAACTTGAGTTTGGATGGTTGAGACATTGGAAACAATGTTCTTGAGGCCCCATCGATGTCCGGGACGTTCATAGTTGAGTCGGGTCGAAGATACAAGCGAGTACGTGAAAATTCATCAAAGGTGGCAGATTACAAAACATGGTCGTGTGTTATAGAAACACACCGTGTTGTAAGAAACACGCTGTGTTTCTTGTGACTGCCATAAATAGCTGATTTTTACGGAAATTCACAATTTCCCCTCTTTCTCTTTCCCTGAAAATCCTTTTGACAAACCAAAAACCCCCTTAGCTTCAATCCTTGATTCCGGGAGTTGTAGAGCTCTGATTGATGATCCGTTTCTTACTATGCGTTTGTAGAGACGAGAGGAAGAGATCGAACTTAGTTTCTGGGTATTTCGGAGTAGGCTGCTGTCGGTGATGAGGAGAAGAGCTACGTTTTTGGTGTCTGAGAGCTTGGCTGTTCGGGTTTCTAGAAGAGTTTTAGAACCTTGTCTTCTTGTCAGGTGAGGGTTTAGCGTACGATAGGTAGCATTGGTCGGTGTGAGGAGTTGAAACTCGACTTAGAAGAATGTAGGATTGCATGAATTGGAAGAGAGTAAAAAGGGGAAACTGTTCTGTAATTGATTGATGTGTATTTGTGTTGATTAGTGTTTGTTGGTTGAATGTTTACATGATGAATTGCATGATGAAGGGTGGCTATTTCTTATGAATGAATTGGGGAAAATGATTAACTTTGTTGCTAAATGAATTGGACTTAGTAATGAGAGTAGGACGGTTTGGGGTATGATTCTGTTGAACTGTATCTATATTTGTGCCATCAGTTGTGGTTGCAGGAGGGTGGTCCTGCCAATGTGGGGTCGCCCTTAAATGACGAATAGGTGGATGGTCCCACCAATGTGGGGTCCTCCAATGAAGGATGTATAGGAGGGTAACCCTATGACTCATGACATGGCTATCCCTGTACTTGTAGGTGGGGATGGCCGGTGAGCAAGCCGTTTACCCTTAAGCTGTTTGTGTTATGTGAATGATGGATGAAGTGTATTGTGGTTGTGATGGTGGTACTAGATGCTATGATGCCCTGTGTGATTGTATGATAGGTGTTCTGTGTTGTTTGGGTGATAGGGGTGCTATGATGAGATGTGGATGGATAATATGACTAGTGTTGTAGATTTATGCTTAGAATAGAATAATGGAATTGGTACGTGGAATTGGTTTAAGGAATTGGTAAATGGAATTGGACAATAGAATTGGATGAAGGATTTGGGGCTTGGGTTGATTGATTGACATTGCTTGGTTGCTATGCGTGTTTGTTTGGGTTGTGATCGTGCACGTGGTTTGGAATTGGTTTAATGATGGAATTGACGTTGGAATTGTTGTTGGACTTGATGATTGGAATTGGTTGGTCTTGAATGAGGAATTTGAGCATGATGATGACGTGGAACGTGATGATGGATTGATGTTGGTTTGGATGGATTTGATGGGAAATTGATGGATGGTTTTGGTTGTTGGGTTTAAGTGATGAATGCTTCTTTGTGATTAATGAATGATAGAACCGGTAGGAGTCCACACTACCCACCTTGAGATGTGTTGAGTTGTGTTCGGTTCACGTTGAGTGAATCACTCTGGTTAGCTACTAGGGATTGATGTTGAGTCTGTCTACGTTGAGTGGATCACCTTGGTCAACTACCAGGGATTATTGGTGGAGTCGATCTACGTTGAGTAGATCACCTTGGGTTGTATCACCAGGGATTGTTGGCCGGCAGTGGTGGTGTGGAGCAACTCTTAGGTGCATAATAATTCACCTAGAGAAATTAATGAGATGTATGTGTGTGATTTGTGTATGTGTGTGTGCTTGGGATGTAGATGTGAGGCGCCTTGTGATGAGTTGTGGACTATGTTGATTGATATTTGAATTGAATGATGTCGTTGTGCTGAGCTATGGGATTGATGTCAAGGGTTAAGATTATGACGATGTTATGAACTGTGAACGGTTAAAATGAAGAGATGCTTAATAACTCACTTAGTAAATTTGAATGTGATCTAGGATTGTGTGCAAGATGATTGTGCGTGATGTTGTGTGACGTTTGAGATGACGAGTTGACTTATGATGCTTCTGATATTGAACTGTACGTATGGTGTTTCTGATTGAACTGTATGTATTGATATAATGTGGAACCGTGCGAATGAATCATTGTTATATTGATGCTATTGTGGATGTTGAAGCGAGAATTGTGTCTTGTATGATCGCCTAACTTGTTGTTAGGAATTAAAACTGATGGGGACATCCTTGGGTCATCAACTGGTCCAATCACTAGGAGTCAAACCAAGGCCTTCAGGGACAAGGTGGCAACATTCATGGAGGCTTGGAGTATGCCAAAGCATGAAGAATTGGAGCAAGGATGCTGGACATTACTTAGGATGGTTGGCGAGACTCAATGATGATTCAACGGCAAGATTCAAACGTTTTGTGATCTTCAGTGACCATTCTGCCATATCAAAAAGTTGAGGGGTCTCATGAACGAAATTCATCTTCATTCATGCACTTGTTTTCATGTTCATTCACTTCCACATTGGAACCATGCACTTGCATTAATGTTCATTCACTTCCACTTTGGAACAAGGGGGTGTACTTAGTTAAGTGTGAACAATTAATTGTGTAGTTTTTCTAGATGACTAGATTCATCGAATCTGGTGTAGGACACATTTTCTCCTACCCTATTTAAAGGGTTCTTTGTAGTTTGTTTCAAATCAGCTTGTTTGCTCACAATTAAAGAAATTCAGACTTCGGTTTACAGTATTTGTTCCTTTAAGCTTTTGCTCGTTGTTGCTTGGCTTAGGAAGTTTGGTTTATCGAGATAAGGGTATTCACCCCTTAGTTCGTGGTACCGCACACACTTGATACCTTGAGTTCTTAGCTCTATAGCTAAGGGTTCTGGTCCGATTTCCATCTTCTATCCTGATTGTGTTTTCGTTTGCAAATTGTTCAAACCGAGTTGTGTGGATTGAGCCAACCTTGGCTTTGGTTCATATCAGTTTGGTATCAGAGCTCGGTTCAACTCTTGGATCAAAGCTTCTGTTGTTTTTCTTTCGATTATAAAAAAAAACCTCAAAAAAAAAATAGTAGCATTTTTTGGCTGAATCGTGATTTGTGTGATTTCAGATTTATAGTTTTGTACTAACCATTTCTTGGTGGTAAAAGCTGGTGTGCAGGTTAAGAAGAAACAAAGTTTAAAAATCAAGAGGTCCAAAAGAATAATTTCGACCCAATCAAAGTAAAGCCACCTCACCGAGATTGTGTCTAGAAGTTATAGCGGAAATCTAAGAAAGGGGGGGTAAACAATTTCTGTTCTTTCAAAGTCAAATTCGTTTTGAATAATTTGTTTTTCGAAAACCCAGCAAAGAAATCTGACTAGGGCTTAGAGTGAACTCAACTAGGGTTGTGTTTACTTGAATTTCGAATTACTTGACTTCTAAAGCTTTGAAGAAACTTGCAACTGCTCATAACGAACTTGCTTATTGCCGATTTCTGTTTCATCCTTTTCTCACCAAAAACTTGTGTGAAACACGAGAGGCAAAAGAAAGAGTGTGTGAGGTTCATTAGAGAGAGTTGGTGAGGCCATTGTGACTAATCATTGTTCAAGATGACAGATCCAGCAGGGTTCGAAGCAGCAATGAATGCGATGAGGACGGAGTTCCATGAAGCACTCAACACTATGGCTCAAACCCTCACCGCGGCCATCCAGAATAATCAGCCAATGGTAGATGATTCTGATGTGGAGGATGACGCACCTCCACGAGGTGGAGCAAGGCCACATAGAGAAGCTTTAAGAGGAGTAATGCTGGACGATGATATCCGAGGAGTAAAAATTTCGGTGCCCAAATTCCAAGGGAAATCAGACCCGGATGCATATCTTGATTGGGAGAGGGCGATGGAATTCTTCTTCCAATGCCATCAATTTTCTGATCGCAAGAAGGTAACCCTTGCTGTTGTAGAATTTACTGACTACGCTTCTGTTTGGTGGAGTCAGCAAGTTAGACAAAGGGAGCGCGAAGGGAAGAGGCCTATTGGAACATGGGAGGATGTGAAACGTGTTATGAGAAGGAAGTATGTTCCAGCTTCCTATTGCCGAGATTTACACACTAAGTTACAAGCTTTAAAGCAAGGTGGTATGACTGTTGAAGACTACCATAAGGAGATCGAGATGATAGTGTCTCGATTGGATCTAATTAAAGATGAGGATGCCAAGATTGCACGTTTCCTAGGAGGCTTACAGAGGGAAATTGCCTATCAAGTCAACTTGCAGAATTTCATCGACTATGATGAATTGGTGCGACTAGCAATACGAGTGGAGAAGCAACTCAAACTTGGCACTGGATGGAGATTCAATACGCCAACCACTACCACACCATCATGGAAGACGAATACCATGAAGAAAGAGGAAGGCACCTCGGGAGGCTTTAACAAACCTAAAACCACTCAAGGTACCTCAAATCCTAAATCTGGTTCTTCAAATACTACTAATCGGCCGAGTGGAATTCTTTGTTTCAAATGTCAAGGGCGTGGACATATGGCTAGGGACTGCCCTAATAAAGCCACTATGGTGATCCGAAATGGAGAGGTGTTCACGGATGATGAGGACGACAAGGAGGAGTTCCAAGGAGGTGAAATCAAAGAGGAGGAATCGGAGGAAGAGGAAGAAAAGGTTCCAGAAGGTTTGGTCAAGTTCAATAGAGTGGCCATTCGAGCATTGAGCACTCTAGTTAAAGACGAGTTGGATCAGCGGGAGAACCTATTCCATGTTCGTTGTGTCATCCACAACAAACTTTGTAATCTGGTTATCGATGGAGGAAGTTGTACGAATGTAGCAAGTCAAGATCTTGTGGAAGGCATGAAGCTCACCACCATTCGACATCCTAAGCCATACAGACTTCAATGGCTTAGCAAAGCAGGAGAGCTAAAAGTGACAAGGTAGGTATACGTCCCTTTCAGTATTGGTCGATATACTAACGAAATTCTTTGTGACGTAGTACCTATGGAGGCTGCTCATATTCTGCTTGGGAGGCCATGGCAATTTGATCGATTTTCTCTTCATGATGGGAGGGCTAATCGATATTCCTTAACCCATAAGGGGCAAACCTACAAGCTCAAGCCTTTGTCACCAACCGAATTGTACCAAGATCAATTGGAGAAGCAACAACTTCGTGAGGCTAGAGAGAAGAAAGAGATGGAGCTCAAAATAAGAGAGAAGAGTGAAAAGAAACCGAGTGACACCCATTCGAGTGCAAAAACAGAAATGGTATGTCATAAAGCTCAAAAAAGTGAGACCGAGAGGAGAGAAAACCTTTTAGCTACACGTGGTGAGATCAAACAAACCTTAACTTCTAGGATGCCACTCGTGGTTATCGTATACAAGGAGTGTTTGAATTCTGATTATGCTAATGTGACCGATTCTCTTCCTAGTGTTATCTCTTCATTATTACAGGAATTTGAAGATGTCTTTCCGGAGGAGACTCCTAAAGGACTACCACCTATTAGAGGAATTGAGCATCAAATCGACTTTGTTCCAGGAGCATCCATCCCTAACAAGGCCGCATATAGAACCAATCCGGAAGTGACCAAAGAGCTTCAGAGACAAGTGGATGAGTTAATGGACAAAGGGCACGTTCGAGAAAGCATGAGCCCTTGTGCCGTACCGGTTATCCTCGTGCCAAAGAAGGATAAATCATGGAGGATGTGCGTAGACTGTCGAGCGATCAATAACATCACGGTAAAGTATCGTCATCCTATTCCTAGACTTGATGATATGCTAGATGAGTTACATGGTGCTTCTATCTTTTCAAAGATTGATTTAAAATCTGGATATCACCAAATTCGAATGAAGGAAGGAGATGAATGGAAAACCGCATTTAAAACTAAACATGGTTTATATGAGTGGATGGTTATGCCATTTGGTTTGACAAATGCACCTAGTACATTCATGAGATTGATGAACCACGTGCTTAGGGCTTTCATAGGCAGATTTGTAGTCGTTTACTTTGATGATATTCTGGTTTACTCATCTAATTTAGAGGATCATGGTGGACACTTAAAATTGGTGTTAGAAACCCTTAGAAAGGAAAGACTGTTTGCCAACATGAAAAAGTGCGTCTTTTGCACCGATCACCTTGTGTTTCTTGGCTTTGTTGTTAGTTCTACAGGAATCAGGGTTGATGAGGAGAAAATAGAGGCAATCAAGTCTTGGCCAATTCCCACAAACATATCTGATGTTAGGAGCTTTCATGGTTTGGCTAGTTTCTATCGAAGATTTGTGAGGGATTTCAGTACTATTGCTGCACCACTCACGGCCGTAGTGAAAAAGGATGTACCCTTTCATTGGGGAACACCTCAACAAGAGGCATTTGAGCTATTGAAGGAGAGACTCACCAATGCACCAGTTCTGATGCTGCCCGATTTCAGCAAGGCATTTGAGATCGAGTGTGATGCTTCAGGAATTGGAATAGGAGCTGTGCTCATGCAAGAAAAGAAACCGATTGCATACTTCAGTGAAAAGTTGCATGGAGCTACTCTGAATTACCCAACTTACGATAAGGAATTATATGCACTTGTTCGCGCATTAGAGACTTGGCAACACTACTTATGGCCAAAGGAGTTTGTCATCCATTCTGATCACGAGTCATTGAAATATCTCAAAGCTCAACACAAGCTGAACAAGAGGCATGCACGATGGGTTGAGTTCATCGAGTCTTTTCCCTATGTTATCCGTTACAAGCAAGGTAAGGAGAACATAGTGGCTGATGCCCTATCTCGAAGGTACACTCTTATCTCTACTCTTGGTGTTAAGTTCATTGGTTTTGAATACATTAAAGACTTATATGACACCGATACTGACTTTGGAGATGTGTACAAGGCATGTGAACATTCGGCTCATGATAAATATTATAGGTTAGATGGATACTTGTTTCGAGAGAACAAGTTATGTTTGCCTAACTCTTCGTGTCGAGATGTTTTAGTCAGGGAAGCACATGGAGGCGGGTTAATGGGGCACTTTGGAATTGCCAAAACGATGGCATGTCTTCAAGAGCACTTCTACTGGCCTAGAATGAGGCATGATGTGGAGAAACACCTAGCCAGATGTGTGGCTTGTCACCAAGCCAAGTCTAAATCACAACCACACGGGTTATACACTCCTCTCCCTATTCCTACTGCACCTTGGATTGATATATCTATGGACTTTGTGTTAGGCTTGCCTAGGACTAGGGGTGGTAGAGATTCAATTTTTGTGGTGGTCGATAGATTCTCAAAAATGGCACACTTCATTCCATGTCATAAAACTGATGATGCATCTCACATTGCTAATTTGTTTTTTAAGGAAGTTGTTAGATTGCATGGAATGCCTCGTACTATTGTGTCGGATCGTGACACTAAGTTTCTTAGCTATTTCTGGAAAACTCTTTGGGGTAAACTAGGAACGAAGCTACTATTCTCTACTACTTGTCATCCACAAACTGATGGTCAAACTGAAGTAGTCAATAGGTCGTTATCACAATTGCTTAGAGCCATAATCAAGTCCAACATTAAAACTTGGGAAGAGTGTTTGCCACATGTTGAGTTTGCATATAATAGGGCTGTGCATTCGGCTACTAAGTACACACCCTTCGAACTTGTGTATGGATTTAATCCATTGACTCCTTTAGACCTATCACCTTTGCCTTTGCATGAGTTATCTAATACAGATGGGGAAGCAAAAGCAAAGTATGTTAAAGAGATGCATGAGAAAGCTAGACTCAACATTGAGCGTAGGACAAAGCAATACGTTCAAAATGCCAACAAAGGACGCAAGGAAAAGGTGTATGAACCAGGAGATCTCGTTTGGATACATTTTAGAAAGGAGCGGTTTCCAGAAAAGAGAAAGTCAAAGCTGCTACCTAGAGGGGAGGGTCCTTTTAAAGTCTTGCAGCGCTTAAATAACAATGCGTATCGTATAGACTTACCAGGAGACTATGGCGTTAGTGCTACTTTCAATGTTGCCGACTTAACCCCTTTTTATGATGATTTTGCAGATTCAGATTCGAGGACGAATCCTTTTCAAGAAGGGAGGAATGATGGGGACATCCTTGGGTCATCAACTGGTCCAATCACTAGGAGTCAAACCAAGGCCTTCAGGGACAAGGTGGCAACATTCATGGAGGCTTGGAGTATGCCAAAGCATGAAGAATTGGAGCAAGGATGCTGGACATTACTTAGGATGGTTGGCGAGACTCAATGATGATTCAACGGCAAGATTCAAACGTTTTGTGATCTTCAGTGACCATTCTGCCATATCAGAAAGTTGAGGGGTCTCATGAACGAAATTCATCTTCATTCATGCACTTGTTTTCATGTTCATTCACTTCCACATTGGAACCATGCACTTGCATTAATGTTCATTCACTTCCACTTTGGAACAAGGGGATGTACTTAGTTAAGTGTGAACAATTAATTGTGTAGTTTTTCTAGATGACTAGATTCATCGAATCTGGTGTAGGACACATTTTCTCCTACCCTATTTAAAGGGTTTTTTGTAGTTTGTTTCAAATCAGCTTGTTTGCTCACAATTAAAGAAATTCAGACTTCGGTTTACAGTATTTGTTCCTTTAAGCTTTTGCTCGTTGTTGCTTGGCTTAGGAAGTTTGGTTTATCGAGATAAAAGTATTCACCCCTTAGTTCGTGGTACCGCACACACTTGATACCTTGAGTTCTTAGCTCTATAGCTAAGGGTTCTGGTCCGATTTCCATCTTCTATCCTGATTGTGTTTTCGTTTGCAAATTGTTCAAACCGAGTTGTGTGGATTGAGCCAACCTTGGCTTTGGTTCATATCAAAAACATGAATGGTTGTGTCTGGTTCCATTGTTGGTTGTGTGCGGAGTTTGGAACCGCTCTTCAGGTTAGGTTCGGCGCATAGTTAAACCCAATGGGTTCACTCAGTTTCCTTAGGAAACTGATCCACCCCAATTTCTCTTTTCTGGTTCGCTTGGTAGTGAGAGTGAGTTGAAGTTCAGGTGTGCTATTGAGTTTGGAAGAGTTGCAGGTTGGAGTTGTGAAGTGAAGATTAGGAAGCTACTGTGGAGTGACCATTATTTTGAGTTTTGTATTTTCAGTTGACACCTTTGGTTGGGAATTTTTGTAATCGTTTTGAGCTTTGGTTTCGGATTTCGGATTTTATGTAATGAAGCCCTACGGTTGTTTTTAAGCTTTTTAATAAATAGTTGTTTTGGTTTTCCGCTGCCTTTTTACTCATCATTTTAAATGATGTATCTTCGAGTAGCACTCAAACCGGCTCGACCACTGGTAAACCCGGGTCAGTTTGGGACGGGTGTTACATTCTCCTTGGATGGTCCACCTGATACCACCAAGGTTGATGTTGATGAGTAGACCACCTCAATAGAAGGTGGCGAGGGAGGCTGAAGTCACAACCTTAAGAGAGAGTTTGCCATTTACCAATGTGAGCAGAGGCTAGTATATATGTATCGAGCCTATGTTGATGGCTGATTGTGTTTTCGTCTAGACAAGGCAAAGAGATATGTTTTAACGAAAAGGACGAAAAACACATTGCCACATGTGATGTTCTAGAGGAGATCAACCTTGGCGCTGAGGACGATCAACATCCTACCTTCATAAGTGCCACCATGTCCGAGGTTGACAGGTATATGATCTTATTAATCTACTAAATGAATTTAAGGATTGCTTTGCATGGGATTACGATGACATGTTTAGTTTAGATAGGAAATTGGTGGAACATAGGCTACCAATTAAATCTGGATTTAAAACCTTCAAACAACCTCCTAGGCTTTTTTGCGTACGAGGTTGATAACGGTGTAAACAGGGTATCAAATACTACCAAACATGAGTAAGGTAGATCATATTCCACGGGTCTCTTCTAATCATTTACTCAAAGGAATTGGCAAATTATTTAGGTTTAAACAGGTTGTGCGTGGTGTGAGTTCCACGACGTCTAAACTATAATGCGAATGAAATGAAATTGAATTAAAATATAGATTGATTGAATAAGTTTGACTAACAAATTGACAGACAAAGCTTAGACTTGAATCCCCCTAAGATTACTAGGACATTGGCGATCACAAAACCGACGACGTTTGATTCTAATTCATTCAGTTCTCAGACACCACCATAAATCCTTACTAGGTCGAGTCCACGAACGTTCGTTCTATTGGATCTAACTACCACGATTAATTAACCGTCCGTGCGTTCACTTTTCCAACGAAAAACTAACTGGTGCAATTGATTGAGTTTAATGAGTTATTCTAGAACCGGATTAACCCTAAATGGTTCCTACGAAAGGCACACTATATTGAATAGGTTAATTGATTGATTTGAGGTTCTAAAACAAGGCTGACGTTCGCCAACTATCCGTATTTGAACAAGAATCTAATCTTGGTGATCAAGCTAGAAAAGAAACACAACACGAAGAACTGTCTGAAATAAAATCTAATTACCACCGATCCGTGACCGCTTTAAAGCCCCGGGTCACTAAGGGTTTATCTAATCTAAGCTTAACAAGTTTAGCTACTCATGTCTAAATGAAGAGAATCGAAAACAACATAGGATTTCATCTTAACAAGGAAGAACATAGAAGAATTGTAAAACCTAATTTTGACGACTCTGATGAAGCTTTGAGCTCGAGAAATCTTCACTCCTAGCTCCGAGCACTCTAAGGTGGAAAGACAGTGTTAGGATCTCTCTGGGAACTCCATGATGCTCTCTAAACTCTATCTATCTCTCTAAAATTGTGTATTGTCAGGTTTGAGGTCTGATTTAGTCCCCTCTCTCGCCGCTGCTTATATAATAGCATTCCAAACTTCAGCCGGAAAAGGCTTAAGTTCTCGGTGAGAATAAATAAATACTCGCCAAAAATTCATTTACAAATTGCTCCTAATCGGCGACAAGGATTTTGATTCTTTTCTTCACAAGTTCTTGGTGAGAACTTTGAATGTTCTCATCGAGAACAACTTCAATATCTGTTGGGTACTTCTGACGATAATTGTGCTGATTTCCTTGAATACATTCTCGGCGAGAATATAAAGTTTTCGTTGAGAATGTGGGTGCTGGGCAGGTGAATTTATTTATTCAATCGATTTGATTTCTGGATTGATTTCGGGTAACTTTTGGATGCCCCATTGCGTCCCTAACACGTCTGATGGCTACATACTTGACGGAAAAAACCTGTGTACTCACAGATACACTAGAAAACACATCAAATAGACCCGAAACGGGCCAAAGTAACCAAATCAGTAGGAAATAGTGCTAATGAATGAAAACATACTAAATTACTGATGAGAACCGTCGTTGTGCTGAGCTGGTTCTATCAAATAACTATCAAGCTCAAGAGCTAGGATAGATCGTATTCCACGGGCCTTCAATTGATTGGCTACTTCAGAACTAACAAATTACTCAAGGAAAACACGTTGTGCGTGGTGTGAGTTCCACGACTTCTAATTCTAAGGAATGCAGGAACATTAAAACAAATTAAGCTAAAGCAGATTGAGAATTAGGGTTTGGAAACAAGAATGGCAGACGAACTTAGACTTTGAATCCCCCTTCGTTCCCCAGAGCATTGGCAATCAACAGATCAGCGGATTTCGATTCTTATTCAATCAATTACTAAAACACCACCATAACCCCTTACCCTTAGGTTTAAGACCGGCGAACGTTCGCTCTATCCGTTCTAACTACCAAGATTAACTAGCCGCCCGGGTACGGTCGCCTCTCGTAACGACTTAGCTAACTGGCGTAATTACTAGTGATTAATGAGTTACTCTTGCAGTGGATTAACCCTAACCGGTTCCTACGAAAGGCACACTCCAATTATAAGGTTAATTGTTCAATTCGATGTTCTAAAGTAAGGCGAGCGTTCGCTTCTATCCTTAGCTTAACAAGAATCTAATCTAGGTGATCAATCCAGACAAGAAACATGAACAATGAAGAACGAATCAAACATGAAAAAGAACTGATTGAATTTCGAATCTAATCACCGCCGATCCGTGACCGCTTTAAAGTCCTGGGTCACTTAGGGTTCATCTAGTCTAAGCCCTAACAAGTTTAGCTACTCATGATCATTACAAAAGAAACAAAGAAAAAGAAAGAGTTCATCATTCAAAGGAAGAACAGAAAAGGATCTGAAAAACCTAATTCGGACGACTCTGACAGACTCCGATCTTCAGTAAGTTACACTCCTAGCTCCGGTTCTCCGAGATGGAAGGGATGGCGTCACGATCTCTATCCGGCTCTTCGAATTCCAACTCTTCGCTCCAGAACTTCAGAGAAATCTGATCTCGAAAAGTTGTGTTTTTCGAATTATGAATTGTATATTCTATATTGGCCGCCGGGTTAAGTATAAATACTTAACCCTAGTTGGGCCGGGCTGAGATGGTATTTTCGCCGAAACCATAGGGGTAGTTTTGGCGAAAACTCTTGTGTGAATGGACGTCCGCCGACTGATCCTTCTGTTCATCCTTTTCGGTCCGAAAACTCAAAGTTTTCGGCAAAAACTTTCTTCACTTGACATCAGCCGGTTTGCACTAATGTTTTTGCCGAAAACATATACTTAGTTTCGGCGAAATCTCCTTTGTCTTGGCACCAGTCTGAATGCACTAATATTTTCGCCGAAATCCATAGGACATTTTCGGCGAAAATGTCTTTGTAATCGGGCAGGATTTTGGTTGGACTTTGATTGGTTCCTTTGATCGATTCCAGCTCAGTTCCTCGATGTTCCTATGCCTTAGACACGTCCATGGCTACTTTATTTGACGGCAAAAACCTGTGCTTACGCAAAAACACTAGAAAACCATCAAATAGACCCGAAAAGGGCCAAGGTAACACAAATGGCACGAGATAGGGCAATTGATTGAATATTCGTCATTCTACCCTAAAAACCATGTCTTAAGCAAAGAAATGTCGCTTAAATGAGGCTGATAATCACGTCAAATTGAGTGTCATCAAATACCCCACACTTAAGCTTTTGCTTGTCCTCAAGCAAACTGAATAGAAACGCTCATGTTCATAAATGATAAGATAGATTAAATTAGAGCTCAATCAAACACAATGAATTATTAGACAGATCGATCCTAGAACAAGAAAGCTAACATGCATACAGATCAGCCAAATTACTTGGTCTCACTAATAAATTGCACACGACAAGTAATTAGGAACCAATTGTGCACGAATTTGATCTGACCGACCAGACTCCTCACACAGGATATATATAGTACAATGGGAACTCTCACTCTCTGTGTTTAAGGACGTGTTTCTGCTCTCGATCATTTTCTGTTACCGAATTCTGTCATAGGTTTTATTTCGACCACATCTCCACCACTGTGACAACACGAGTATCTAGTCAAGAAGGACTTCCCTGCTAGGACCGTAATGAAATCTACACTACTCGGGTTTATAATGAGATGGATGATGGGAATGAATGATGATGGCTTGGTGCGGTGTAGCTTTCGACTAACTTCCCTCGAATCTAATCTATGGCTTCCTACCGTCTAACCAAACACTGGTGGAATGATGAACGCTCGTCCTATGATACCCTCAAGCAACCTAGCACTTATTCTTTTTCTTTTGCATACATTTTTTTTCTTTTCTTTTCAACTTTTCTTTCTACTTCGTTCTTCCATTTGTAGGGAGAAGAACGTTTTATTGAACTACACTTTGAACTTTTTCTGATTTTCTTCTTTCTTCATTTTTTTGAAATTTTTCTCTTTTTCTTTCTTTTCTATATTTTTTTCTTTTGTGCCGATTTTTCTTTTAGTTGCTAGAGGGGTTTACACGTCTGGACCTATTAGCTAAGACCACATGTTTAATGGCTATAGGCAGGTTACCACAAACCGACTTCCGGTAGGTCAATCTAGAACTACAACCACAGGGGATCAACGGGGAATGAAAGAAATGGGAAATGGCTGTAATGTATTATCGAACCGAAAGAACAGGCCAAGCTCAAGGGTCTAAACCTAGTGGATTTTATCGTTAAGGTAGGCTATCTGGTTTAGTAGCTGAATCTAGGTGCCCCTATCCTTCTAGAACTCGTGTCATCGTGTGCTCTCGAGTAGGTCTCATGCAAATTCTAACTCATTCAAGTAAATAGAAAACCACTCAGAAAGAATTTAAATTGCAAGTTACGTGCAATGGATAAAAAGCTCACAGTTGGTTTGCTAGTCGGATTCGGTCATTTTCATGCAATCAAGGCTACAAACTACAAGTGTGATTTTAAAATTCTGTTCTGACCAGGCAATTTAGCATCAAAGCATACAGGTTGGTTCTCAAGTTCTTGGTTAAGCAGTCTAAGCATCATTATGAAAGGTTGAACAACAACTTAACATCAAAAATCAAGAACTGAGCCATTCTAATGCTAGAGAGACTGGAATGGAATCACGAGGCACACAAAACACAATCAAGGGCAATCAAGTTCATGCAAGGTTCTCTAGCATCCTACCCCACACTTAAATTGGACTGTGTCCTCACAGGACTAATTCTAGAGTGGAATGGAAGAACCTAGACCGAGATGATTGGCGTAGTGGATGAGCACGGATCCTCGGAGCGGAGGTAATCTACCCAAGTGAAGCAAAGGGAACCTCCCAACTGCCTACAAAACAAAAACAAATAAAACATAAAAAGGAAACCGGGACAAGTGCCCCGGATCCACACAAAAAAAAGTTGGACCGAAGTTTGAAAAGAATAAATAAAAAGAAAGGATAAGGAAAAGGACACCACCTGATCATCACTGGTCAGAGGTGTCAGGGTGGGGGAAGTGGAAGTAATCGCCGAGCTGTCGCTGCCACTCCAGCTGTCGCTCATATCGCCGGTCGGCTCGGCGCATGTGTTGTTGCATAATAGTCCACCTAGCCTCTTGAGTGGCATTGTCGGTGATGCGCCACTCCTGCAGTCGCTCGTACAGCTCACCAATGTCCGCGGGATGCGGTCGAGGCTGAGGCTGCTGTGCCTGGTATGGATCTGGAATGTATGGCGGCGACTGGTGGATGTACCCTGCCTCATGGTATGGCGAGGGTATGTAATCTTGAAACTCGGGTGGCGGCTGCGGCTGTTGCTCCTCAGCATCATCGTCGTCCTCCGACTCGACCGCAGGTTGGAGTGGAGGATCTGCTGCTACATGGGGACTGAGGTCGAGTTCTAAGTCGTACTTGACCGCCAAGTCTCCTCCAACGGTCCGAACTGGATGTCGTGGAATGTGAGGACCATATTCATGGCCGATGCCGAAGGAGAGGATGAGCTGTCCTATGAAGTTGCCTCCCAAGAGTTTGTGTGGTTGCTTCTTTCTCTTGGTCCTCTGACTGAAGATGTGAGCTAGCACCCAGCCGGGGTGGAGAGGGTAGCTCTCTCGGATGGCTCGGTGAAGCACGAGCTCCTCTTTAAGGATATGGTGGCGATCCTTGTCTCTGACATATAAAAGTGACCTCCGCCAAACCATATGAATAAACTTATAGAGCGGGTGAGAGAGGGACTTAACTGAGTTGTTCTTCCTGAGGCGATCGCCAGGCACGCCTATCATGTGGCTCCAGAGGGCGTGCAATGCCTCGTCGTCATCATCCTCGCCCCAACCGAGGTGGTGATCGTGATAGTGCTCGTAGGGGATGCCCAGATGAGCGGCAAACTCATCGTAAGTGAGCTGCCTGTACACCCCACCAAGAAAGAAAGTGATCACCTTCTGGCCCCGTCTCTTCTTATGCTCGTCCAAGTCAAATGTCGCCCAGAACTCCTGGAGAGCAATGTCTGGGAACTCGGCGGCTATGGTGGTCAGCTCTAGGAGACCGGCCGGTGCTAAGGCGTCATGCACGTTCTGGTAGGAATCCTCGTCATGCTCCTGGAGCGACTCCATGGATAAAGGACGCACGTCAGCTCCTCGGATGTGCGCGATCTTCTGGAAGTTCTCAAAGTAGAAGTCCGAAAGATGGGCGATGGTGGGATGGTATCCAGCATGGCGAGGGAGTGCAGGTGGGGGACCCAGAATGGCGGGTGTGACGGGAGCGGCAGCTCCTGAGCTCGAGGCGCCATCAAGGCGTGCCGTAGTCCTGCGCTCAAAAGTGTTCCTAAAACCAGAATGAAACCAGATTAGTCAACTAAGATATTACCCCACACTTAGTAGAAAAACTCAATTTCACAAGGAAACGAGGGAAACTAAGTGGGGTAAGTAAAGCGGAGTAACCGGTAATCATAGACAATAGAGCACATGTCTTAAGAACAGCTGTAATCAGGGAAGCGCAATCAGAGTTCAAAAATTCAAACTGACATTTTTAGAAAGTCAACATTAAGTCATATTGAACCCTAATCATGACAAGACTATCACAACTTGGAAATTGACGGCATCATACGATTTCAAATGGCGGCATGATAATATGAACAAGAATAAACACTGATGACAGCCAAACGATCAATAACAAGTCAACGGCAAACCGGTATATCTCACAAGTCAACAAAATAACGAATTAATCGTATGCATAGCAACACATGACCAAATGATGTGGAAATTAAGCACGAAACTCCCTAAGCATCCTGGAACAGTTCTATAAGTTCAGTCAGTCCTAGTTCACACGAAACAGTCGGCACGCAAAACGAGGTAAACCGAAAAGTCAACCAAAAGTCAACCCCGACGAAATTCAGCAATCCATATGTCAAAAGATTCGTATTGAAAAGTTATGCACGTTACCTTGAAGCCATGGAAGCAAAAACTGAACGGGTTGGGAGGAATCGGTGAAAAACGTTGAAAACTAGGTTTTCGGTGAACTGGAGCTGCAAAGCTCCGATTTGGTTGTTCTAGGGCTTGGTGGGATCGGAATGAGGAGGGGGAGTGAGCGGCGGCGGCGGCGGGTGAAATGGCGGCGACGGCGGGTTTTAGTGGAGGGTCGGCGGCGATTTTAAACAGATAAGGGGGGTGTCGGTGATATGAGCGAAAGTGAGCTAAGGTGAGAGAGGAGTTGGTCCGAATTTTAAAGGATAATTAGGCGAAATTTCAAATCAGTTTCGGCGAAAATAGGGCAGTGGTTTCGCCGAAACTACAGGTTAACAAGAATTGGCTGATTTGAACTGGCGGTTTCGCCAAAAATTTAAGCTTGGTTTCGCCGAAAATCTTGGTTGAAGTGGTTTCGCCGAAATCATAAAGTTTTCGAACCGAAAAAGAGAAACAGGAGAAAAAAGGTTTGAAGTTTAAAAATCGGTTTCGCCGAAAACACTGGTAGTTTCGCCAAAAATTTTGAACTGTTCGGGTTTAAAATATTTTCGCAAATCAGGCCAACTTCAGAAAATCACCGTTAAATCCAGAAAAATTGGAACGACCTCAATCAACTTGCTACTGACTCTATGACACACAGACTACACACGAAAAATAATAACTCAAAGAAACTGACACTTTTGGCTCTCCCGAACCGACTCTAAAAGACCAAGGTTGAAACAAAACAAAACTGACTCCAGCCGTGGGTTGCCTCCCACGAAGCGCTCTTTTATTAACGTCCTTGAGCTGGACGATACCTGGACGGTATTAGGAGACATCCCAACTAAGATTCTCCTTCACGCTAGCATTGGAGTTTATGAAGTACAGCTTCGGGACTTCTCCGGTAAGCGTGAATCTCTTCCCGTTCGCATGCATTAGCTTGGTACGTCCGTCGGGAAGATGATCAACGAACTTGAATGGTCCGAACAGCTCTCTAGAGAGATCATCCTTCTTGAGTATGACGATGGAAGGAATGAGGACTGTCGGCTTCTTCTTAACTTCAGTCTTCGGCTTGGTATCACTAGGATCGGTGATCGTTAGTACTTCCTTAGGAGACGCTTTCGGCTTCTCCCTCCATACTTGTTCCGGCGCCGGTTTCTCGGAACGAATTGGTGGTGCAGCTGGCTTGGTGGAAGACGGCGGAATTTTTGGTCTCCAGACCATTTGAGCTTGCTTCTCCTTGTGATTCTTCCTCCTCGATCTACCAGATTCCTTGCGTGGCGGTTTCGAAGAGGCTTGCAGTTCCTCCTTCTTTTGTGGCTTCTGAACCGAGGCTTCTGGCTTCTTCCTTATAACCTGCTTAATACCTGTAGCAACAACTGATCTAGAGACACAGGAAGAAGCATTAGTAACGGAGTTGACCGGAGTCAACTCCACAGTTTCAACAACAAGGCAGTGAGATTCTTCATTCCTAAAGTCATGTTTCATGTCATCTTTAAGACGGAACGTTTTTGTTTCTTTACCAATTCTTAAAGTCAAAGAACCATTAGGAACATTAATATTCATTCCAGTAGTGGCCATGAACAGTCGACCTATAAGAATGGTTGAATCTTCTGTACCGGTATCCATAATCACATAGTCAGCTAGAAATGTGAACGGACCACATTTTGTAACAACATCTTTATTTCTCCCTTAGGGGTTTTAAGCGATCTATCAGCAAAGACAAGTTGCATACTAGGTGGTTCAAGTTCTCCTAGGTTTAACTTTTTAAACAAGCTCACAGGCATGACATTAACAGATGCTCCTAGGTCAACTAAGCAACGTTCAATTTCAACATCATTGATGACCAAGGGTAAAGTAAAAGAACCAGGATCAGATAACTTAGTTGGATATGGAGAAACGGGTTTTTTAGCACGAATGTCAGGGTATCCTTCCTTGTTCCCCTTCATGCCAGTCTCGATCCTTGCGTTTGGCAGCAATGCTCTAGGAAAAGGAGGCTTCACGACGTATGGTGCAAGAGGAGGATCATCCTTAGGCGCTGGTTCCCGCTCCTCTTCTTCTTCTTCTTCCGGCGTTTCAACGATCCTGCGTAAAACAGAAAAAGCATCAGCAATTAAGTTCGGAAGTTTTCAAGCAGTTACCATTTTAGCCTGTTCTTTTCTCGGGTTTGGCTCTGTCTGGCTTGGAAGCTGGCCAAATGGTCGACCAGATGCTAGCATGCTCGAGATGTTGTTCACGACTTGCTCAATCCGTTGTCCAGATGCTATTTGTTCTTGATTGAGAAGAGCTTGAGCCTTGAACTGACTATCGTGATCATCGAGTCTGGTGATAATCTGGTTGAGCTTCTTATCCAGGTCACTGACATTGTTCTCTCTTTGCTGCTGCTGTCCTGGATAGGTATTATTGAAGTATTGGTTCTGGCGATTGCCAGGAGCAGTTCCATAGTTACCCGGATTGCGATGCGGCGGCTGGTAGACACCTGCCGGCGGATGATTAGGCTTCTGATCCTGAGCTGGAACAGCCGGGCGGTTGTTCTGGTTCTGGTTATGATTGGCGCCAGCATTGTAGGGAGGTCTGTCTTGATAGGTCCCTTGCTGTCTGAAGTTACGGTAACCAGCATAACCGTTCTAATTATTGACGAAGCCTTGTTGAATGAAATTTACCTCTTCGGCAGACCAGATTTCTGCTTTACCAAAATTCTGACAACGGCCTCCGTTATGTGCGCAAGCTCCACACCACTCGCAATCGGCAACATAGACAGAAGCTGCCGGTGGCTTGATTGGTGTGGTAGACTTCTTCAAATGCTTCTCTTCCTCTGCCTTGATAGCTGCTTCGAAATCTAGCTTGCTCCTCGACCCTTCATATTGTCGCTCCCAGTTCCTTGACTTGGAGGCACAGTTTGCGAAGTGCAGAAGAGCAGCTTCAGGGGTGAGTGTAGTGCAATCCCCTTCAGCTAGAGAATTGACCCATTTGGCAGATTCTTCTCTAAGTCCTCGAGAGAAGATTTCAGCTAACTGCCTCTGCTCGAATCCATGATGAGGGCAGGTGTAGAGAAGTTCTTGGAAACGATTCCAAGTATCATATAAACTTTCTCCTTCTTTCTGGGAGAATCTGGCTATGCTGTCCTTGATGGTGGTCGTTCTGGCCGGAGGGAAGTATTCTTCAACAAAGTCTTGAGCCAGAGTATCCCAGTTAGTGTAGTAGCCAAGTGGTTTGCCAGTAAGCCACCTCTTAGCAGCGCCTTTCAAAGAGAACGAGAAAGCTCTCAGACAAAGAGTGTTTTTGTCGAGGTTTCCGTTTTTAAAAGTACTGCAGAGATCAAGGAAGTCTGCAAGATGAATGCACGGATTGTCTAGGGGCCTGCCTTCAAACTGTAAATCCCTAGAGATCATGGTCAAGAATGGAATTTTGATCTCATAGTCAGGATCTCCTTCAATGCGCGGAACGGCAATGGCAGATCGAACGCTAGTCGCGCTCGGCTTGTTATAGTCTACTAGACTCTTCTGTGCAGGTGGGGGTGGCGGCGGTTGATCGCCGTTTGGTGGTAATCTATCGGTCATGATGGAAGATGGAGGAGGTGAAAGTGACTCGGTGTATGAAGCGGATGAAGAGTGTGGTGAAGACGGAGATGAGGAACTCTCCTTCGGTTCCTCGATCTTGATCGGAGTGATGAATGGATTGGATCTGCCTTCCTTCAGAATCTGTGATCGTAGAGGTGTAGCAGAACTGCCTGGATTCCCTGCAATCTTAGCCTGTTCGGTCTGAGAGCGAGTCCAAGGACGGTGAGGCATACACCTGTAAACCTACAGATAACAAAGACAAACAAAACCAGTGTAAAATCGAAGTGGATGGAAAAATGAAAGATGGAAAATAGAAGAATAAATTGCCAGATCTTCTTTCAACAATCAAAAGAAGTCCCCGGCAACGGCGCCAATTTGATGAGAACCGTCGTTGTGCTGTGCTGGTTCTATCAAATAACTATCAAGCTCAAGAGCTAGGATAGATCGTATTCCACGGGCCTTCAATTGATTGGCTACTTCAGAACTAACAAATTACTCAAGGAAAACATGTTGTGCGTGGTGTGAGTTCCACGACTTCTAATTCTAAGGAATGCAGGAAAATTAAAACAAATTAAGCTAAAGCAGATTGAGAATTAGGGTTTGGAAACAAGAATGGCAGATGAACTTAGACTTTGAATCCCCCTACGTTCCCTAGAGCATTGGCAATCAACAGATCAGCGGATTTCGATTCTTATTCAATCAATTACTAAAACACCACCATAACCCCTTACCCTTAGGTTTAAGACCGGCGAACATTCGCTCTATCCGTTCTAACTACCAAGATTAACTCGCCGCCCGGGTACGGTCGCCTCTCGCAACGACTTAGCTAACTGGCGTAATTACTAGTGATTAATGAGTTACTCTTGCAGTGGATTAACCCTAACTGGTTCCTATGAAAGGCACACTCCAATTATAAGGTTAATTGTTCAATTTGATGTTCTAAAGTAAGGCGAGCGTTCGCTTCTATCCTTAGCTTAACAAGAATCTAATCTAGGTGATCAATCCAGACAAGAAACATGAACAATGAAGAACGAATCAAACATGAAAAAGAACGGATTGAATTTCAAATGTAATCACCGCCGATCCGTGACCGCTTTAAAGCCCTGGGTCACTTAGGGTTCATCTAGTCTAAGCCCTAACAAGTTTAGCTACTCATGATCATTACAAAAGAAACAAAGAAAAAGAAAGAGTTCATCATTCAAAGGAAGAACAGAAAAGGATCTGAAAAACCTAATTCGGACGACTCTGACAGACTCCGATCTTCAGTAAGTTACACTCCTAGCTCCGGTTCTCCGAGATGGAAGGGATGGCGTCACGATCTCTATCCGGCTCTTCGAACTCCAACTCTTCGCTCCAGAACTTCAGAGAAATCTGATCTCGAAAAGTTGTGTTTTTCGAATTATGAATTGTATATTCTATATTGGCCGCCGGGTTAAGTATAAATACTTAACCCTAGTTGGGCCGGGCTGAGATGGTATTTTCGCCGAAACCATAGGGGTAGTTTCGGCGAAAACTCTTGTGTGAATGGACGTCCGCCGACTGATCCTTCTGTTCATCCTTTTCGGTCCGAAAACTCAAAGTTTTCGGCGAAAACTTTCTTCACTTGACATCAGCCGGTTTGCACTAATGTTTTCGCCGAAAACATATACTTAGTTTCGGCGAAATCTCCTTTGTCTTGGCACCAGTCTGAATGCACTAATATTTTCGCCGAAATCCATAGGACATTTTCGGCGAAAGTGTCTTTGTAATCGGGCAGGATTTTGGTTGGACTTTGATTGGTTCCTTTGATCGATTCCGGTTCAGTTCCTCGATGTTCCTATGCCTTAGACACGTCCATGGCTACTTTATTTGACGGCAAAAACCTGTGCTTACGCAAAAACACTAGAAAACCATCAAATAGACCCGAAAAGGGCTAAGGTAACACAAATGGCACGAGATAGGGCAATTGATTGAATATTCGTCATTCTACCCTAAAAACCATGTCTTAAGCGAAGAAATGTCGCTTAAATGAGGCTGATAATCACGTCAAATCGAGTGTCATCAAATACCCCTAAAACAATGTTACAAGCAATGAAATGTCACTTAAACGGGGTTGATAATCACGACTAATCTAGTGTCATCAAACTACCCTACACTTAAGTTTTTGCTTGTCCTCAAGCAAATTAAATTAGAACACACTTTGGTTCACAAATGACAAGATCGATTAAATTGAGATTCAATTATTAACAATGAATTTTAAACTGATACACTTATAACAAATGACCTAAACATGCGTACACATCAGCCAAACAAACCGGTCTCACTAATTCTCTGCACAAAAACAGGGAGTAATCACCAATCATGCACAAATCTGACCTAACCGATCAGACTTCTTCACACAAAAAATATTTAGTAAATGGGGAACTCTCACACTTTGTGTTTAGGGACGTATTTATGCTCTCATTCACTTCTCGACCGAATTATGTCATAAGTTTGCATTTCGACCTTATCTCAACCACTGTGACAATAAGAGGAACTAGTCAAAAGGACTTTGCAGAGACTGTAATGATTCTACACTACAAGGGCTTATGATGAATGGACGAAGGGATGTATAATGATGATGGTTTTGGTGTGGCGTAGCAATCGACTAACTTCCCTCGAATCAGGACCTATGGATTCCTACCGTCCAACCAGACACAGGGTGGAATAATGTACGCTCGTCCTATGATACCGTCAAACAACCTAGCACTTTTTATTCATTTTTTGATTTTTCTTTTTATTTATTTCTACATTTGTTTGCTTTCGTTCTTCCATATATAGGGAGAAGAACGTTTTGAACTATCAAACTACTACTTTGACTTGAACTTTATTTGGAACTTTTTCTTTCTATTTTCTGTTTTTCTATTTTTTTTCTTTTTGTGCTAATTTTTTTTAGTTGCTAGAGGGGTTTACACATCTGGACATACTAGATAAGACCACTAGTTTACTGGCTATAGACAAGTCACCACAGACCAAGTTCCGGTTAGCTAATCTAAAACTACCACCACATGGGATTAACTTGGTGAACAGGAACATGGGAATTGGCTGTAATGTATCAATGAACCAAAAGAACAGGCCAAGCTCAAGGGTTTACACCTAGAGGATTTAACGTTGGGTTGGCTTCTGGTTTAAGTAGCGATTCTAGGTGCCTCTATCCTCCTAGTACTCGTCTTATTGTGTGGTCTCGAATAGGTCTCATGCAAATTCTAACTCATTCAAAGCATGAGAAAGCCACTAAAAAATAATTTAAGTTGCTAGTTATGTGCAACGGATCAAAAGCTCACAGTTGGCTGCTAGTCGGATTCGATCATTTTCATGCAATTCAAGGTGACACTACAAGCGTGATCCTAATTTCTGTTCTGACCAAGTTCATTTAACATCAATGTAGGCAAGTTGGTTACAGGTTTTAAGTTAAGTGGTCTAAGCATCATTGTGAAAAATTGAAGTCAACTTAACATCAAAAGTTAAGAACCGAGTAATTCTATGCTAGACAAATTGAAATGCACTACGGAATGACAGAAAAAACAAACAAGATCATGCATAATTTTCTAGCATCCTCCCCACACTTAGATCGTTCTGTGTCCTCACAGGACTAAAATAGAGTAGAGATATCTTGAAAACCTGGAAAGTGATGGTCGATGTCGAGGATGGAATGGAGAACTCAAAGCGTAGTGAAGCAGCTACAAAAGTCCTAAAAAAACTACAAAAAGATCAAAAGGAAACTGGGACAAGTGTCCCGATCAAAAGGAAACTGGGACAAGTGTCCCGAATCCACAAAAAATTGGATCGAAATCTAAAAAAAATAGAAAAAGAAAGGGAAAGGATACGACCTGACACTGATTGTCAGGTGGGGGTGGCGGTGGACTTTAGAAGTGGGACCTCATCTCCCAATGCCAAGCTAGCTCCTCGTCGTGCCAAGCTCGTTGCTGCTCTTGGTGGCGTTGGGTGTTGACTCAGCGGGCATCCTGGTCCGCTCTCCAAGTGGTAAGGTCTCTCTCGTAAGCCAACCTACCTCTCTCGAACGCCACCCTGTCCCTTTGCCACTGATGGGAGCCGGAAGAGAAGTACGCCTGCCACTGCTGCATCTGTTGCAGCATCTGACCGTACTAGTCAACATTGTCCATCGAATTTTGGCTTCACTATGGTGAAGGGGAGTTTAGCGCAAACTCGTTGTATTATAGGGAACTCATTGGTGAATACTAATTAGCCTTTACCTTCGGTTAAGAAGTGTTCATTGGGAACTCACAACATTTTAGGGATCACTTTGGTGTAATGGAATTACGCTTTCCTACATTAAAGAAGACTTTACCTAGAACTCGCTACATTTTACGGAATTCCTTGGTACGTGGGAGTTATGTTTCCCTCTAGAAAAAGAAATTTTCCATATCACATTAAAGAATTCCCTTGTTGAATGGACTAACGCTTCCCTGCTGAGAAGGGGAGTTTAGCAAAAACGAGTTGTATTATAATGGTAAGTGAGAATTACCCTTACCTTTAGTTAAGAAGCGTTCGATGGGAACCTACGACATTTTATGGATCAATTTGGTGCACTGGAGTTACAGTTTCCTATATTGAAGAAGGACACCTAGAACTTGTTGCATTTTACGTAACACTTTTGTTCGTAGGAGTTAAGTCTCCCTCTAGATAAAGATAGTTTCCATATCACATTTGGGAATGCGCTTGTTAATTGGACTTACGCTTCCCTACACTGAAGTGGAGTTTAGTGGAAACTCGTTGTATTATAGGGAACTCATTGGTGAGTTGGAATTAGCCTTACCTTTGGCTAAGAAGTTTTCATTGGGAACCAACGACGTTTTAGCGATTGCTTCAAAGCAGTGGAGTTACGTTATCCTATATCGAAGAAGACTACACCTAAATTTCGTTGCATTTTGCCAAACGCCTTGTTACGTGGGAGTTATGTTTCCCAATAGATAAAGAGCATTTTTATATCACATAAGGGAATGCCCTTGTCCATAGAATTTAGGCTTCACTATGGTGAAGGGGAGTTTAGCGCAAACTCGTTGTATTATAGGGAACTTATTGGTGAATAGGAATTAGCCTTACCTTCGGTTAAGAAGTGTTCATTGGGAACTCAGAACATTTTAGGGATCACTTTGGTGTAATGGAATTACGCTTTCCTACATTAAATAAGACTTTACCTAGAACTCGCTACATTTTACGGAATTCCTTGGTACGTGGGAGTTATGTTTCCCTCTAGAAAAAGAAAGTTTCCATATCACATTAAAGAATTCCCTTGTTGAATGGACTAACGCTTCCCTGCTGAGAAGGGGAGTTTAGCGAAAACTCGTTGTATTATAATGGTGAGTGAGAATTACCCTTACCTTTAGTTAAGAAGCATTTGATGGGAACCTACGACATTTTATGGATCGATTTGGTGCACTGGAGTTACAGTTTCCTATATTGAAGAAGGACACCTAGAACATGTTACATTTTACGTAACACTTTTGTTCGTAGGAGTTATGTCTCCCTTTAGAGAAAGATAGTTTCCATATCACATTTGGGAATGCACTTGTTAATTGGACTTACGCTTCCCTACACTGAAGTGGAGTATAGTGGAAACTCGTTGTATTATAGGGAACTCATTGGTGAGTTGGAATTAAACTTACCTTTGGCTAAGAAGTTTTCATTGGGAACCAACCACGTTTTAGCGATTGCTTCAAAGTAGTGGAGTTACGTTATCCTATATCGAAGAAGACTACACCTAAATTTCGTTACATTTTGCGAAACGCCTTGTTACGTGGGTGTTATGTTTCCCTATAGATAAAGAGCATTTTTATATCACATAAGGGAATGCCCTTGTCCATAGAATTTAGGCTTCACTACGGTGAAGGGGAGTTTAGCGCAAACTCGTTGTATTATAGGGAACTCATTGGTGAATAGGAATTAGCCTTACCTTCGGTTAAGAAGTGTTCATTGGGAACTCAGAACATTTTAGGGATCACTTTGGTGTAATGGAATTACGCTTTCCTACATTAAATAAGACTTTACCTAGAACTCGCTACATTTTACGGAATTCCTTGGTACGTGGGAGTTATGTTTCCCTCTAGAAAAAGAAAGTTTTCCATATCACATTAAAGAATTCCCTTGTTCAATGGACTAACGCTTCCCTCCTGAGAAGGGGAGTTTAGCGAAAACTCGTTGTATTATAATGGTGAGTGAGAATTACCCTTACCTTTAGTTAAGAAGCGTTTGATGGGAACCTACGACATTTTATGGATCGATTTGGTGCACTGGAGTTACAGTTTCCTATATTGAAGAAGGACACCTAGAACATGTTACATTTTATGTAACACTTTTGTTCGTAGGAGTTATGTCTTCCTCTAGATAAAGATAGTTTCCATATCACATTTGGGAATGCGCTTGTTAATTGGACTTACGCTTCCCAACACTGAAGTGGAGTTTAGTGGAAACTCGTTGTATTATAGGGAACTCATTGGTGAGTTGGAATTAGCCTTACCTTTGGCTAAGAAGTATTCATTGGGAACCAACGACGTTTTAGCGATTGCTTCAAAGTGGAGTTACGTTATCCTATATGAAGAAGACTACACCTAAATTTCGTTACATTTTGCGAAACGCCTTGTTACGTGGGGTTATGTTTCCCTATAGATAAAGAGCATTTTTTATATCACATAAGGGAATGCCCTTGTCCATAGAATTTAGGCTTCACTACGGTGAAGGGGAGTTTAGCGCAAACTCGTTGTATTATAGGGAACTCATTGGTGAATAGGAATTAGCCTTACCTTCGGTTAAGAAGTGTTCATTGGGAACTCAGAACATTTTAGGGATCACTTTGGTGTAATGGAATTACGCTTTCCTACATTAAATAAGACTTTACCTAGAACTCGCTACATTTTACGGAATTCCTTGGTACGTGGGAGTTATGTTTCCCTCTAGAAAAAGAAAGTTTTCCATATCACATTAAAGAATTCCCTTGTTAATGGACTAACGCTTCCCTGCTGAGAAGGGGAGTTTAGCGAAAACTCGTTGTATTATAATGGTGAGTGAGAATTACCCTTACCTTTAGTTAAGAAGCGTTTGATGGGAACCTACGACATTTTATGGATCGATTTGGTGCACTGGAGTTACAGTTTCCTATATTGAAGAAGGACACCTAGAACATGTTACATTTTACGTAACACTTTGTTCGTAGGAGTTATGTCTCCCTCTAGATAAAGATAGTTTCCATATCACATTTGGGAATGCGCTTGTTAATTGGACTTACGCTTCCCAACACTGAAGTGGAGTTTAGTGGAAACTCGTTGTATTATAGGGAACTCATTGGTGAGTTGGAATTAGCCTTACCTTTGGCTAAGAAGTTTCATTGGGAACCAACGACGTTTTAGCGATTGCTTCAAAGTAGTGGAGTTACGTTATCCTATATCGAAGAAGACTACACCTAAATTTCGTTACATTTTGCGAAACGCCTTGTTACGTGGGTGTTATGTTTCCCTATAGATAAAGAGCATTTTTATATCACATAAGGGAATGCCCTTGTCCATAGAATTTAGGCTTCACTACGGTGAAGGGGAGTTTAGCGCAAACTCGTTGTATTATAGGGAACTCATTGGTGAATAGGAATTAGCCTTACCTTCGGTTAAGAAGTGTTCATTGGGAACTCAAACATTTTAGGGATCCTTTGGTGTAATGGAATTACGCTTTCTTACATTAAATAAGACTTTACCTAGAACTCGCTACATTTTACGGAATTCCTTGGTACGTGGGAGTTATGTTTCCCTCTAGAAAAAGAAAGTTTCCATATCACATTAAAGAATTCCCTTGTTGAATGGACTAACGCTTCCCTGCTGAGAAGGGGAGTTTAGCGAAAACTCGTTGTATTATAATGGTGAGTGAGAATTACCCTTACCTTTAGTTAAGAAGCGTTCGATGGGAACCTACGACATTTTATGGATCGATTTGGTGCACTGGAGTTACAGTTTCCTATATTGAAGAAGGACACCTAGAACTTGTTCATTTTACGTAACACTTTGGTTCGTAGGAGTTATGTCTCCCTCTAGATAAAGATAGTTTTCCATATCACATTTGGGAATGCGCTTGTTAATTGGACTTACGCTTCCCTACACTGAAGTGATTTTAGTGGAAACTCGTTGTATTATAGGGAACTCATTGGTGAGTTGGAATTAGCCTTACCTTTGGCTAAGAAGTTTTCATTGGGAACCAACGACTTTTAGCGATTCGCTTCAAAGCAGTGGAGTTACGTTATCCTATATCGAAGAAGACTACACCTAAATTTCGTTACATTTTGCGAAACGCCTTGTTACGTGGGAGTTATGTTTCCCTATAGATAAAGAGCATTTTTATATCACATAGGGAATGCCCTTGTCCATAGAATTTAGGCTTCACTACGGTGAAGGGGAGTTTAGCGCAAACTCGTTGTATTATAGGGAACTCATTGGTGAATAGGAATTAGCCTTACCTTCGGTTAAGAAGTGTTCATTGGGAACTCAAACATTTTAGGGATCGCTTTGGTGTAATGGAATTACGCTTTCCTACATTAAATAAGACTTTACCTAGAACTCGCTACATTTTACGGAATTCCTTGGTACGTGGGAGTTATGTTTCCCTCTAGAAAAAGAAAGTTTCCATATCACATTAAAGAATTCCCTTGTTGAATGGACTAACGCTTCCCTGCTGAGAAGGGGAGTTTAGCGAAAACTCGTTGTATTATGATGGTGAGTGAGAATTACCCTAACCTTTAGTTAAGAAGCGTTCGATGGGAACCTACGACATTTTATGGATCGATTTGGTGCACTGGAGTTACAGTTTCCTATATTGAAGAAGGACACCTAGAACTTGTTACATTTTACGTAACACTTTGGTTCGTAGGAGTTATGTCTCCCTCTAGATAAAGATAGTTTTCATATCACATTTGGGAATGCGCTTGTTAATTGGACTTACGTTTCCCTACGCTGAAGTGTATTTAGCGGAAACTCGTTGTATATAGGGAACTCATTGGTGAGTTGGAATTATCCTTACCTTTGGCGAAGAAGTTTTCATTGGGAACCAACGAATTTTAGCGATCCTTCAAAGCAGTGGAGTTACGTTATCCTATATTGAGAAGACTACACCTAAATTTCATTACATTTTGCGAAACGCCTTGTTACGTGGGAGTTATGTTTCCCTATAGATAAAGAGCGTTTTTTATATCACATAGGGAATGCCCTTGTCCATAGAACTTAGGCTTCACTACGGTGAAGGGGAGTTTAGCGCAAACTCGTTGTATTATAGGAACTCATTGGTGAATAGGAATTAGCCTTACCTTCGTTAAGAAGTGTTCATTGGGAACTCACAACATTTTAGGGATCGCTTTGATGTAATGGAATTACGCTTTCCTACATTAAAGAAGACTTTACCTAGAACTCGTTACATTTTACGGAGTTCCTTGGTACGTGGGAGTTATGTTTCCCTCTAGAAAAAGAAAGTTTCCATATCACATTAAAGAATTCCCTTGTTGAATGGACTAACGCTTCCCTGCTGAGAAGGGGAGTTTAGCGAAAACTCGTTGTATTAGAATGGTGAGTGAGAATTACCCTTACCTTTAGTTAAGAAGCGTTCGATGGGAACCTACGACATTTTATGGATCGATTTGGTGCACTGGAGTTACAGTTTCTATATTGAAGAAGGACACCTAGAACTGTTACATTTTACGTAACACTTTGGTTCGTAGGAGTTATGTCTCCCTCTAGATAAAGATAGTTTTCATATCACATTTGGGAATGCGCTTGTTAATTGGACTTACGTTTCCCTACGCTGAAGTGGATTTTAGCGGAAACTCGTTGTATATAGGGAATCATTGGTGAGTTGGAATTACCTTACCTTTGGCAAGAAGTTTTCATTGGGAACCAACGACATTTTAGCGATCCTTCAAAGCAGTGGAGTTACGTTATCCTATATTGAGAAGACTACACCTAAATTTCTTACATTTTGCGAAACGCCTTGTTACGTGGGAGTTATGTTTCCTATAGATAAAGGCTTTTTTATATCACATAGGGGAATGCCTTGTCCATAGAACTTAGGCTTCACTACGGTGAAGGGGAGTTTAGCGCAAACTCTTGTATTATAGGGAACTCATTGGTGAATAGGAATTAGCCTTACCTTCGTTAAAAAGTGTTCATTGGGAACTCACAACATTTTAGGGATCGCTTTGATGTAATGGAATTACGCTTTCCTACATTAAAGAAGACTTTACCTAGAACTCGTACATTTTACGGAGTTCCTTGGTACGTGGGAGTTATGTTTCCCTCTAGAAAAAGAAAGTTTCCATATCACATTAAAGAATTCCCTTGTTGAATGGACTAACGCTTCCCTGCTGAGAAGGGGAGTTTAGCGAAAACTCGTTGTATTATAATGGTGAGTGAGAATTACCCTTACCTTTAGTTAAGAAGCGTTCGATGGGAACCTACGACATTTTATGGATCGATTTGGTGCACTGGAGTTACAGTTTCCTATATTGAAGAAGGACACCTAGAACTTGTTACATTTTACGTAACACTTTGGTTCGTAGGAGTTATGTCTCCCTCTAGATAAAGATAGTTTTCATATCACATTTGGAATGCGCTTGTTAATTGGGGCTTACGTTCCCTACGCTGAAGTGTATTTTAGCGGAAACTCGTTGTATTATAGGGAACTCATTGGTGAGTTGGAATTAGCCTTACCTTTGGCTAAGAAGTTTTCATTGGGAACCAACGACATTTTAGCGATCGCTTCAAAGCAGTGGAGTTACGTTATCCTATATTGAAGAAGACTACACCTAAATTTCGTTACATTTTGCGAAACGCCTTGTTACGTGGGAGTTATGTTTCCTATAGATAAAGAGCGTTTTTTATATCACATAGGGGAATGCCCTTGTCCATAGAACTTAGGCTTCACTACGGTGAAGGGGAGTTTAGCGCAAACTCTTGTATTATAGGGAACTCATTGGTGAATAGGAATTAGCCTTACCTTCGGTTAAGAAGTGTTCATTGGGAACTCACAACATTTTAGGGATCGCTTTGGTGTAATGGAATTACGCTTTCCTACATTAAAGAAGACTTTACCTAGAACTCGCTACATTTTACGGAGTTCCTTGGTACGTGGGAGTTATGTTTCCCTCTAGAAAAAGAAAGTTTCCATATCACATTAAAGAATTCCCTTGTTGAATGGACTAACGCTTCCCTGCTGAGAAGGGGAGTTTAGCGAAAACTCGTTGTATTATAATGGTGAGTGAGAATTACCCTTACCTTTAGTTAAGAAGCGTTCGATGGGAACCTACGACATTTTATGGATCGATTTGGTGCACTGGAGTTACAGTTTCCTATATTGAAGAAGGACACCTAGAACTTGTTACATTTTACGTAACACTT
This sequence comes from Linum lewisii, assembly GCA_034768395.1. Classification (NCBI taxonomy): domain Eukaryota; kingdom Viridiplantae; phylum Streptophyta; class Magnoliopsida; order Malpighiales; family Linaceae; genus Linum; species Linum lewisii. The sequence continues at coordinate 16,107,275 of CM068304.1, forward strand.
TGGTTCGTAGGAGTTATGTCTCCCTCTAGATAAAGATAGTTTTCATATCACATTTGGGAATGCGCTTGTTAATGGACTTACGTCTTCCCTACGCTGAAGTGATTTAGTGGAAACTCGTTGTATTATAGGGAACTCATTGGTGAGTTGGAATTAGCCTTACCTTTGGCTAAGAAGTTTTCATTGGGAACCAACGACATTTTAGCGATCGCTTCAAAGCAGTGGGTTACGTTATCCTATATTGAAGAAGACTACACCTAAATTTCGTTACATTTTGCGAAACGCCTTGTTACGTGGGAGTTTGTTTCCCTATAGATAAAGAGCGTTTTTTATATCACATAGGGGAATGCCCTTGTCCATAGAACTTAGGCTTCACTACGGTGAAGGGGAGTTTAGCGCAAACTCGTTGATTATAGGGAACTCATTGGTGAATAGGAATTAGCCTTACCTTCGGTTAAGAAGTGTTCATTGGGAACTCACAACATTTTAGGGATCGCTTTGGTGTAATGGAATTACGCTTTCCTACATTAAAGAAGACTTTACCTGAGAACTCGCTACATTTTACGGAATTCCTTGGTACTGGGAGTTATGTTTCCCTCTAGAAAAAGAAAGTTTCCATATCATCATTAAAGAATTCCCTTGTTGAATGGACTAACGCTTCCCTGCTGAGAAGGGAGTTTAGCGAAAACTCGTTGTTATTATAATGGTGAGTGAGAATTACCCTTACCTTTAGTTAAGAAGCGTTCGATGGGAACCTACGACATTTTATGGATCGATTTGGTGCACTGGAGTTACAGTTTCCTATATTGAAGAAGGACACCTAGAACTTGTTACATTTTACGTAACACTTTGGTTCGTAGGAGTTATGTCTCCCTCTAGATAAAGATAGTTTTCATATCACATTTGGGAATGCGCTTGTTAATTGGACTTACGCTTCCCTACGCTGAAGTGTATTTTAGCGGAAACTCGTTGTATTATAGGGAACTCATTGGTGAGTTGGAATTAGCCTTACCTTTGGCTAAGAAGTTTTCATTGGGAACCAACGACATTTTAGCGATCGCTTCAAAGCAGTGAGTTACGTTATCCTATATTGAAGAAGACTACACCTAAATTCGTTACATTTTCGAAATGCCTTGTTACGTGGGAGTTATGTTTCCCTATAGATAAAAGCGTTTTTATATCACATAGGGGAATGCCCTTGTCCATAGAACTTAGGCTTCACTACGGTGAAGGGGAGTTTAGCGCAAACTCGTTGTATTATAGGGAACTCATTGGTGAATAGGAATTAGCCTTACCTTCGGTTAAGAAGTGTTCATTGGGAACTCACAACATTTTAGGGATCGCTTTGTGTAATGGAATTACGCTTTCCTACATTAAAGAAGACTTTACCTAGAACTCGCTACATTTTACGGAATTCCTTGGTACGTGGGAGTTATGTTTCCCTCTAGAAAAAGAAAGTTTCCATATCACATTAAAGAATTCCCTTGTTGAATGGACTAACGCTTCCCTGCTGAGAAGGGGAGTTTAGCGAAAACTCGTTGTATTATAATGGTGAGTGAGAATTACCCTTACCTTTAGTTAAGAAGCGTTCGATGGGAACCT